>PVLC010006259.1:0-70552 GCA_004027655.1 Graphiurus murinus | reverse complement strand
GCGGTACTGGGGATTGAACTCAGGGGCACTCTCCCTCCGAGCTACACCCCCAGCCCTATTTTTTATTCTTTATTTTGAAACCGAGTCTCACTAAGTTGTGGAGTGCCTCACTAGGTAGCTGAGGCTGGACGCGAACCCGGATCCTCCGGTCTCAGCCTCCCGAATGCTGGGATTACAAGCATGCGCCACCACGCCCGGCTTCTATTTTTTATTCGTTTTTTTTGTAACAGGGCCTCATTAAGTAGCTGAGGCTGGCCGAGAACTTGCCATTCTCCTGTCTCAGCCTTACAAGTACTGGAATTACAAGCATGCGCCACCACGCCCAGCTTCTATTTTTTATTCTTTTTTTTTTTTTGTAACAGGGCCTCATTAAGTAGCTGAGGCTGGCCGAGAACTTGCCATTCTCCTGTCTCAGCCTTCCAAGTACTGGAATTACAAGCATGCGCCAGCAAGCCCAGCTCACTCCAGCACTTTGAAACAGAGTCTCACTAGGTTTCTAAGGGTATTGCTGGGTTGCTGAGGCTGGCTTTGAGCCTGTGATCCTCTTGTCTCTGTCTCCCAATTGCTGGGATTACAAGTGTGTACCATCACACCCGGCTATAGTGCTCTTTTATTGTTAATTTTGGCTTGCTAATTTTATTTACATTCTTTGCATCTATGTTCATGGATAAGACTAGTCTGTAATTTTTAAAAGAATCTTACTGATATAATTATGCAGCTTAGATTCAAAGTGGTGAAGTCATATTTGCACATAGCACCTCTTGGTGTGTTTCCCTCTCCATCAGACCCTCTTCCCACCTTTCCCTCCCTACATGCTAGTAAGGTTGGGGGTGATGCCCTCCTATGGGAACATAACCGTGTGTGAACAGTTTTCCTCCTCAAGCCTCCTTCCCCTGCCTCCACCTCCCTGGATCCTCTCCCACTGCCATACTAGTCATTTCCATGGAGTCCCTTTTTCTCTCTATAGCTTCTGCATATGAGAGAAAACATAGTACCCTCTACTTTCTGAGACTGGCTGATGTCATGTAGTATAATGTTCTCAAGTTCGTTTTCCTGCAAATGACATAATTTTGTTCTTATGAACGAATAAAACCCCATTGTGTGTATAAACCACATTTTTTAATCCACTTCTCTTTTGGTAGATGCCTAGGTTGGCTTAATAATTTGGCTATTGTGAATTGTGCTGCTATGAACCTGGGTACGCATGTACCCTGACTGATTCTTTGGAAAGATACTGAGGAGTGGTGGAGCTGGACCGTATGGTGGTTCTACTCTTGTCTTCTGAGGAGTCGCCATGCTGATCTCCATCCTGGTGTGAATGAGCACTCCTTCCTTCTGTCCTGTGTCTTGATTGTTATAGAAACTGAAGTTTTCTTTATCTCCAATGAAGCTTTAAGTAGTGGATTTATTTTCTTCATCATAGAACTGGTTAGTTTCTATTTATTCTCTATTTTGGTGAGTTTTTTCCTGAACACTTACACTTTAAACTTATTGGCATGATGTTCATTATATTTTCCTTATGAATGTATTCTAATTTACCTATAAAGTATATGATGATAAATTTCCAACTTAAATTTCATAAATATATATCATTTTCATATCTATATCAATACATCCATGCAATTGTCAGTTAGATCAAGATAAATAATATTTCTGTTGCCTCTGTAGGCTCTTTTCTGCCCTTTCCTGGTCACAGCCCCCTCTTTAGATAGCCATTATTTTGACCTCTGTCACCACACACTTAGTACTTACTGTAGACATTGTACAACCTAGAATCATAGGTATTTCTTTGTATCTGGTTTCTTTGGCTCAGCTTAATACCTGCAAGGTTCATCTTTGTTGCTGCTTATGGTAGTGGTTTTTATTCCATTTTGTGATTGTAGAATAGTGCCTATGTTTCTCCTCCTGAGGGTTAGCTGTGGTGCTGCTATGAAGGTTAGTGCACACATCTTCTGGTGTCTCCACAGCCTCACTTTTCATGGGAGTACACACAGGAGGGAGCTGGCCAGTTGTAGGTTAGGCATGCTTGTCTCTTTCCCTAGTTGCTGCACCAGGTGTTTTTGTTCCTTTACAATTTAGCTATTTTGGTGATGCTCTATCGGTAAGACGCTGTGTGTGTCTGGTGCTGGGAATCAAGCGAGGCAAGTGTTCCACCACCGAGCTACATCCCCAGCCTAGCATTGTGATTTGAGTGTGCATTCCCTGATATCTAATGATGATGTTTTCCATTTGCCTTTTTTTTCTCCCCGGTACTGGGGATTGAACCCAGGGACATTTTACCTCTGAGATATACCTCCAGCCCTGTTTTTATTTTGAAACAGGGTTTTGCTGAGTTGCTTAGGGCCTTGTTTAAATTGGTGAGTCTGGCTGTGAACCTGGGATCCTCCTGTCTCAGCCTCCCAAGTCCTGGGGTGACAGGTGTGGGCCACTGTGCCCACCTGATGTCTACATTTGTGTGTGTGTGTGTGGTACTGGGGATCGAACCCAGGGACATTCTATCTCTGAGCTACACCCCCAGCCCTATTTTTTATTCTTTATTTTGAAACAGGGTCTCACTAAGTTGCGGAGAGCCTCACTAATTAGCTGAGGCTGGCTGTGAACCCGGATCCTCCAGTCTCAGCCTCCCAAGTACTGGGATTACAAGCACTAGACACCAGAAGATGTGTGCACTAACCTTCATAGCACTAGATAATGTGCACCACCATGCCCAGCTTGATGTCCACATTTTTGAGGTGCTTGTGTCATGTCTTTTGTCTACTTTAAATTGAAATGTCAATCTTCTTACTGATTTGTAGGAATTCTTTATAAATTTTACACACACATACACACCAGATATATATATAGCCGCAGTTGTGTCCCAAAATATTGTTTGTGTTTTTATTCTTAAGTTTCTTTTTTTGTGTGTGTGTGTGGTGCTGGGGATTGAACCCAGGGGCATTCTACCTCTGAGCTACACACCCAGTCCTATTTTATTATTTTTACTTTGAAACAGGGTCTCACTAAGTTGCAGAGAGCCTCACTAAGTAGCTGAGGCTGGCTGCAAACCTGGATGCTCTGGTCTCAGCCTCCCAAGTACTGGAATGACAAGCGTGCACCACCATGCCTGGCTGATAGTTTTTTTTTACTCTGAGGCAACTTCTCTTGCCAGCCTTTTTTATTTATTTATTTATTTATTTATTTATTTATTTATTTATTTATTTATTTATTTATTTATTTATTTATGTTGTTGGAGAGTATTTTCATATAATAAGGTGCTTAACAATTACAGTACATATTTGGGTGTGTACTATAATATGCCTTAGCTTCTTTTGATACGCTTTATAGCTTGTTCCCTATTGGAATGTATAGAATTGTATGATTTTTCTAGATTGCTTCACATTATGCTTTGTAGATTCAGCATACTTTAGTCTCTTTTTTTGGGTATTCAGTTTGTTGCCATTCTTAATTTTCTGGTATTTAGTTATGTAACTATTTTAAATGGTCCTGCAGAAAGCCTTGTAATATAGGTGTTTTTGCATATGTGTGGGGGTTTCTTCCCATACTTTAATGCTTTTATTTATAACTTACTTATACTTTGTTCTGAAAAACATTGTGCAAACTACTGTTTGAGTACTCCTGAGGTTGCACATTATCATTTAAAATTTTAGTCTTTTGGGTCAACTTGCAGAAGACATCTCATTTTCAAGATATTCTAAGGGAAAGTAAGCTTACAAGTGGTGTTTGAGCACACTTCCTTTTGTATAGAAATTCGATGTAAACTTTATAGTCTCAAATAATGGTTTACTATTGAGTGGTTGCAACTTTAGTCAACTTTTAAACTGATTTACCTCCCTATGGATAGTACACTCTCTTTTTGGGAAAGTGTTGTATTTTATAAAGAACAGGTAACTTACTTGCGTTACTAGCATTTGTAATAATGAGGTTGTTAATTCATTCAACAAATACTTGTCAAGGGTCCATTGTGCTTCAGATAATAATGTTGCATGCTTTGGAATATAGCAGTAAACAGACTTCTTCATGGAGTTCTTATTCTAGTTGTGGGGAAGTGTGGGATAAACATAAAATAATTGGCTTCATCATAAACAAGGAATATGTATTGGCAAACTAATTTGGGTTATCAGTGCTAGAGAGAAAATAGAGCATGCAGGCAGGCGACGAGGTGCTGAGACGGAGAGACGAGAAGGTACAGTTTAAAATGGGATGTACCAACTGAGTGTGGTGGTACACGCTTGTAATCCCAGTCCTTGGGAAGCTTCACAGGCAGCCTCAGTGACTTAGTGAGGCCTTCTGCCATTTAGTGAGATCCTGTTTCAAAACAAAAAATAAAATAGTGCTGGGAGTGTAGCTCGAAGGCAGAATGCCGCTGTGTTCAATCCCCAATACCACAAAAAACAAACAAAAAAGAGATGCGCCTCCCTCGTGGAAAGGTCTATAGGAAACGAGTTGTTGCTTCTTATGGGGGGGATCTGAGTATCTTGCAGCATGTTGGAAATGAGGGTATATTTTTCATTAATGTTCCTTCAAACCTATTGATTTTTAAAATATGTCATATGTTTGTAAGAATCAATTGTTTGATTGAAAGGCTTGCTGTGTTCTTCAGAGGTGGGAGCAGGGAGCCTGCCCTGTTTTCTGCAGCCCTTCTGGGTATTTGCTATGGTTGAGGCCTTTATTTAAAAAACAGATAGTAAGTGGTTCTGTAATTGTGTTTTCCTAGTAATAGTGTGTTAAGGCAAGGGCATCCTGGGAAAGGAAAGGAGACTTGAATGGCAAATGGATGGTGCCACAAAGGTATCATAAAATCTGGTAAAACCCTTCGGCTACTTTAAATCCTTGACAAGGTTGTTGTCTTTCAGCAGTTTCAGTGAGCCTGTTAGAGAATCGTCAGCCTTTTGAGTAAAAGTAGACAGGTCAAATAAGGGTTTGCTGCCTGCTGCCCTGTGCTCGGTTGCTGCATCTGAACCACTGGCGCAGGCTTACTGGAGGTTACTGTCACAGACCCAAAGGATTCCTAGGCCCTCACTCAGGTACGGGAAGAGCCTGTGAGCTGGGGCCTTTAATGAAATTGTAAAAAATAAAGTCATTTAATTCTTTACCTAGATCTCTGATTATATATATCAGACTAGCTTGTAAGTCTTGTAGCTGTTGAGATTAACCTTGAGTATTCTGTTTGTTGAGTGTCCTCTGGTAAATCTGTCTCTGACTTCAGCTTTCATATTTGTTTTTTTTTTTTTTTTTTTTACGGTACTGGGGATTGAACTCAAGGGCATTCTACCTCCAAGCCATATCCCCAGCCCTATTTTTTATTCTTTATTTTGAAACAGGGTCTCACTAAGTTGCGGAATGCCTCACTAAGTAGCTGAGGCTGGCCGCAAACCCGGATCCTCCAGTCTCAGCCTCCCAAATGCTGGGATTACAAGCATGTGCCACCACGCCCGGCTAGCTTTCATATTTGTAAAACTGAAGAGTGGATAGTGCCTGCCAAAGGTCAAGCTGGGATTAATTTGGAATCAGAATATAGAATATTTATTGTAAGAAGGACGTTGTAATGGCATCATGGAAACTTGTGAAGCAGAGTTTGCCCATATCCTTTTCTCTTTGTTGGACCATCCAGTCCCTCTGGTGCATTCTTGCTCATACTTCTGCAGCTGTAGTTGTGAGGGAGGGCCTGCTGATTTAAGGTCTTACAAACAGCATTCTCTATTGTTACTTTGGAAGTAGATTCATGCATAGGTTAAGTCATTTCAGAGTAATACAAAGCTGGAAAATGGGCAAAGTATATCAAGCTGTACCTGTAGTAATGATAGATCTTTACCTGTTTCTAAAAAGTGTGTGTTTGGGTTTGGTACTGGGGATTGAACCCAGGGACATTCTACTTCTGAGCTACACTCCCAACCCCCTTTTAAAAATGTTTTATTTTGAAACGGGGTCTCGATGAGTTGCTGAGGATCTTGCTAAGTTGCCAAAGACTGGCTTCAAACCTGCCATCCTCCCATCTCAGTTTCCCGAATACTGGGATTACAAGCATGTGCCCCTATACCTAGCTTTGCTCTTGGGTTCAGTCCTTAGTTAAAACACACACACACACACACACACACACACACACACACACACACACACACTTTTATTTATTTTTTAGTAAGTTTTTTTTTTTTTGCGGTACTGGGGATTGAACTCGGGCATTCTACCTCCGAGCTACACCCCCAGCACTATTTTTTATTCTTTATTTTGAAATGGGGTCTCACTAAGTTGTGGAGTGCCTCACTAGGTATCTGAGGCTGGCCGCGAACCCGTATCCTCCTGTCTCAGCCTCCCGAATGCTGGGATTACAAGGTGCGCCACCATGCCTGGCTACACACACGCTTTTAGAAAATTATTTTAACCAACAATCTCCAAAGTTTTATTTTTATTTATTTGTTTTTGGTGGTACCGGGGATTGAACCCAGGGGCATTCTACCTCCGAGCTACCTCCCCAGTCCTATTTTTTTTTTTTTTTAATTCTTTATTTTGAAACAGGGTCTCATTAAGTTGCAGAGGGCCTCACTAAGTAGCTGAGGATGGCCGCAAACCCAGATCCTCCAGTTTCAGCTTCCCAAGTACTGGGATTACAAGGGTGTGCCACCACACCCGACTTCCCAAAGTTTTAGAGGGGCTTTATTTGTATACAATTTTTAAACTTAGAAAACTGGTGTGTTACAATTCCTTTATTCATTGGATAGAGTTAGATGTATAACTGAAAACCTCTGTAATTTGAAGTGTAAATATTTACGCTTTCAAGTTAGATTTCATAACAAGAAACCAAAATATTAAAATCGTTGATTTCTTCTTTCTTTGATGTGTGAAATACTCTGTCAAGCTTTCAGACTAGTAGGAGAGTTTCCAAAGATAGAATAAAGCTATTAGCTTACCACTAATGTTTCAATCTTCTAGATTACCACAATTGTTTTCTGTGAACTTTGTTATTCAGAGGCCAGTCATCTGTTTTCTGAATTTCTAAATTACTTTCAGACACTCTCCCATTTATTATTAACCGCACTTGCTGCCTTTTACTTCAGCCTTTAGCCCTTTAACTAGTAGAGTAAGATGGAACCGAGGGTGGGTAACAGTCACATTAGGTCAGTAGGAGCTGTGGCACTTCGGTGGGAAGGAGAGAGGAGGTTTTACAATGGAGAGTTT
Source organism: Graphiurus murinus (assembly GCA_004027655.1). Lineage (NCBI taxonomy): Eukaryota > Metazoa > Chordata > Mammalia > Rodentia > Gliridae > Graphiurus > Graphiurus murinus. Next base: position 63,379 of record PVLC010006259.1, on the reverse strand, counting down.
TAGAGTCATCTACTGATGTCAGTATCAACTGAGTACTCTGATAGCATGAGTCATTTAGCCATTACCAGGCAGAACTAATGAAAAAAATGTTAAACTGGCAGTTCATCAAAAATAGGCCTGCTTTTTAAAAAATTATTTTCCATAATACGTTGGATTCTGTGCTCTGTACCTTGCAAGTTGCTAGCTGCTATTACCAAACAATAGTCCTTCTGTGAAGACTGAAGTTGTTTTGTGGATATTCCCAGAGGGGTATATGAGGAAGTTCTGAAATAAAGGGCCAGATTAACTTAAAAACAAAACCAAAAACAAACAAACAAAAAACTGGCCTACTTGGAGGGGAATAAACAACTATAGGCTACAGATTTTGCTTTCTGGAATGCCAGATTTCAGCCCAGAGCGAATTCTTCAGCCGAGCAATAAACCTTTGAAAATTGCTTTATAATGGAAATGCTGACAGACCATTAACTCTAGTGGTGCAGATGCACTGTTCTGACATACGCACAGTTGTCCCAAGCTGCTAAATACAATACACTGTGCTGGGCAGTGTACATCCTGTGGAAGTTTATCATGTTATGCTACCTAATTATTAATGGGGAAGCTTGAACATACCACCTTTGACATGCAGAAGAAGTATCATTTTAGAAGGAAAGAGTAGTTTAGGCTCTGTGATACTGGTGGCTCATTTTATATTTGCTGCGCTCGAAAAGGCCTAGGGTAAATTTAACATGATGCATTTAATCACCATTCCAATTACAGTGCCACTGAAGCAGATCAATGTTTTCTTACTACCAATTCATTGGAACTTCTAGGTCATAAAGTATCATTATTAGGCCTATTGGAAAGTCTCAGCCCAATGGAAATGTGGATTCTGGGATTTTCCAATTGCTTTGAAATAGTAATGGAGGCTGCCTGGATGTACATTTTCCCCTTGTAAAATGAAAACTGGAATTTAAGGGGATTGATATGACAAAGTGAGAATTCTGTAACGCCCCGTGGAAGAATGAAACAGAATATTCACATCCAAAAGTAAAATAGGAAAATGTTGAAAGGAAGTGAGGTCCTTCCTTAGCATCCTGCTAAATGGCTGTCTCCCTGCTAATAGGAAGTGTTGGGAGAGTGAGTCTTGTTTTGGCTATAGCCACAGAACCTAGTGCAGCACTTAGTACACCATGTGGGTGCTGGTAAGTCTTTATTGAATTTACTTTTGTTTGTTTATTGGATAATTAGTTCATGCTGAGTTGTAGGGCATACTGCTAAATATTGTAAGGTTTCTAATATGTATGTGTTTGTATCCCATGTGATATAATCTATATACATTGAGCAGCTGGTATTTATCCATAAAAGACTTCATTCTTTCCTTATTTATTTATTTATTTATTTATTTATTTATTTATTTATTTTTTGCGGTACTGGGGATTGAACTCAGGGGCATTCTACCTCCGAGCTACACACCCAGCCCCATTTTTTATTCTTTATTTTGAAACAGAGTCTCACTAAGTTGCGGAGTGCCTCACTAGGTAGCTGAGGCTGGCCGCGAACTCTGATCCTCTGGTCTCAGCCTCCCGAATGCTGGGATTACAAGCGTGCGCCACCACGCCCGGCTTTTATTTATTTTTGGTACCAGAGGTTGAACCCAGAAGCATTCTACTTCTGAGCCACACCCCCAACCCTGTTTATTTTTGTTTTGAAACAGGGTCTTGCTAGTTCTTTAGGGTCTCACTAATTTGCAGAGGCTGTCCTTGAAACTGCGATCCTCCTGTTTCAGCCTTCCAAGTACTGGGATGACGGGTACACCACCATGCCCGGCCATAAAAAATTTCTTTTTTTTTTTTTTTTTTTTTTTTTGCGGTACTGGGGATTGTACTCAGGGGCATTCTACCTCCGAGCTATACCCCCAGCCCTATTTTTTTTTTATTCTTTATTTTGAAACCGAGTCTCACTAAGTTGCGGAGTGCCTCACTAGGTAGCTGAGGCTGGCCGCGAACCCGGATCCTCCGGTCTCAGCCTCCCGAATGCTGGGATTACAAGCATGCGCCACCATGCCCGGCTCATAAAAAATTTCTTAAAGGCTATGTAGGCACAGTTTATATGCTGAACATCATGCATAGTTATTAATATGCTGGCTATCATGAACTAATGCAGATTCATGTATATTTTGGCTAGAAGCATGACCTCTGAAGTATAAATGTACAGTAAAAAGGTCTGAGATCGTAACTAGATTACGAACTTTGTATTTAAAAGTCAGTGGTAATTGGACTGGACTTGTTCTGTTTGATTCAAACTTTTTTTTTTTTTTACTTTCCAGTGGCCATCTCTAGCATGGCTGCCCACCTGGGCTCTTAAGAAGATGTAAGGATGACTGGGCATTAATCCAGAGATGATGTTTCACCAGCTGGACGGGCTCTAGGAATCTGTGTATTTTTTAGAAAATTTCTTTACTTGGGTGCTTAGGTGTAGCCAGTTGGGTCCTCTGGACATGGTGTTCAGCACAGTAATTAGTGATTAGTGTCCTCTTCTGTGGAAGGGAGCTGTGCTAGCCCATGGCCGTGTTCTCCTGTGGAAGGAGGCCGGCTAGCCCGTGACCTTCTGTCCATGTATTTCACTGGAGAGTCAGTGCCAGGGCAACTTGGGGGAAAGGTATGATTTTCTTTTATTTATGTAGCATAATTATAGAACTGTATTCTTGGAAGGTATCTTAGAAATAATTTAGCCTGTGCCCTTCCTTTTATGTTTGAAACAATCTTGAAAAATATTAGTGTTTGAATTCTAGCACTTCTTAGTAGTGAAGCGCCCCCCCCCCCCCGCCCCCCGCCGCCTCCCTTATTTCTCTGAGCCTTCACTTTTCATCTACATCAAGAAGGGCTATACCTGGGCCGGGCATGATGGCGCACGCTTGTAATCCCAGCATTTGGGAGGCTGAGACTGGAGGATCCAGGTTCGCGGCCAGCTTCAGCTACCTAGTGAGGCACTCCGCAACTTATTGAGACTCAGTTTCAAAATAAAGAATAAAAAATATGGCTGGGGGTATAGCTCAGAGGTAGAACGCCCCTGAGTTCAATCCCCAGTACCGCAAAAAAAAAAAAAAAGAAGGGCTATACCCACTCACCCACCTACCTACCTACCTACCTACCTACCTACCTACCTACCTACTTACCTTAGTAGGTTTTGTTTTGTTTTGAGGTGGGGTCTTGCTATCTTGCCCAGGCTCACCTTGATCCTCCCACTTCAGCCTCCTAAATTACTGGAATTACAGGTATGTGCTACTGAACTCCACTCCTTATAGGATTTTTTTTTCAGTACTGGGGATTGAACTCAGGGGCATTCTACCTCCAAGCTATACCCCCAGCCCTATTTTTTATTCTTTATTTTGAAACAAGGTCTCACTAAGTTGCGGAGGGCCTCACTAGGCCTCACTAGGTAGCCGTGAACCCAGATCCTCCAGTCTCAGCCTCCCAAATGCTGGGATTACAAGCATGCCCCACCATGCCTGGCTCTTATAGGATTTTAAGGATTAACTAAAGTACAAAAAAGTACCTCTGTACAAAAAAGCATGTGTCTTGTAGCACTGTAGCAAGTAACCACGTCAGGCTGGGCTGTAGCTCACTGGTAGAGTGCTTACCCTGGGTTTGATCCCCAGTATCACAAAAAAAGAAGCAAAGCCGGGTATGGTGGCACATACTTGTAATCCCAGTACTTGGGAGGCTGAGACAAGAGGATCACAGGTTCAAAGTTAGCCTTGGCAATTTAGCAAGGCTCTTAGCAACCTAATGAGACTTTGTTTCCAAATAGGAAATAAAATTGGGCAGGGGATATAGTTTGGAGGTAGAATGTCTCTGGGTTCAGTCTCAAAACAAAACAAGACAAAAAGATAACCATGTCACCTTGAAGCTTGTATTCCTTTTTTTTTTTTTGGTGTTGGGGATTGAACCCAAGGACATTTTACCACCAAGTTATATACCAGTCCTTTAAAAACAAACTATATATATATGTGTGTGTGTGTGTGTGTGCGTGTATTGTTTATATATATACATATATATGTATATTGCTTATACATATATATATAGTTTTGAAACAAGGTCTCACTAGATTGCTGAGGCTGGCCTCAAACCTGTAATCACTGTAATTTCTGGGATTTCAGGTGTGTGCCATCATACCTGGCTTGGATCTACCTTTTTTGAAATTTTAAGTGCCTTTTTTCTGGACATGATTGCATGCTTGACGTTTTTTCTTCCAGTTTTTTTTTTGAAGCTCTTCCTCACCCTGTCCATATTTGTATTTAGCATAAAATGATTAGTGTCTCCCTCAAAAGTAAGGATGTAATTGTAAAGGAACTCCTAATTTTTTTTTGTTGTTGTTTTTTGTGTGTGCAGTACTGGGGATTGAACCCAGGGGCATTCTATCTCTGAGCTACACCCCTGGCCCTATTTTTTATTCTTTATTTTGAAACAGGGTCTCACTAAGTTGCGGAGGGCCTCACTATGTAGCTGAGGCTGGCCGTGAACCCGGATCCTCCGGTCTCAGCCTCCCAAGTCCTGGGATTACAAGTGTGTGCCACCACGCTTGGCTTCTAATAGGTAATTTTAGGCAAGAAAACATTATGTTTAAGCATAAATGGCAAGACAATCACAGCCACTGTATTTACAATGGTGAATTGACAGTGTCATTAAGCTTCTCTTCTGTAGAAAAATTGTTTGGCATTTTTATTCAGCTCGTATTTTTTTCTCCTTTTCTACAAAGGTTTTCACATTTTAATTCTTCTTTGACTATTGATGGCTGTTTCTTATTTTGTTTATAATTGTTAGGTTATGCTGGACTGAGGTTTTGGTAATGTGTGTAGGGTCACAAATGGTGTGCCTTGTGGTAAATCTTTGTATCTTTTAGTTCAAGGACTTAAACACAAAACAAGATGCATACAGTATCCCCTGCTTTCCTCCTGGAATTTGGGTATACAATGTTAAAACAATGCTAATTACAATACCCTACCTGGAATTTAAATTGATACATTGAACTTAGTTTTAAAAGTGAGCAGGATACTTAGATCTATATTGTACATTCTAGAAATTAATTGACTTTATTAACAAATCTGTCTTTTCCTTTATAATATTCCCTAGAAACAAAAACAGAAACTTTGCAGACATTGTGTGAATGATGCAGTGATGTGTCCCAGTTCTGACAAGCTGTTGAAAGCCTCCTTTGTCATCACCAGCTAGGATGTCGTGTTGGAGCTGGCCTTTTTCTTGTTTGCCTGGGAAGAGCAGAGAGTGATGAGTTAGTAGAGTTGTTTGCTGCTTCCTAGCTGTTGTAGGAATTTGGAGTCTTTGGCTGTTAGTGTGCTAGGTGGCGGGTAGATTGTTACTACTCTTTAGTCATGTAATCTCACCTCTAAGGCAACTGGAGTGATTTTTTTTTTTTTATTAGAAGGAAGGAGGAGGCATTGCAGCTTGTTTTTTCTTTCCTTAGTTTATCCTTTCTTCCTCTTCTCTCTCCTTCCCTCTCTTCTCTTACCCCCTCTTCCTCCATCTTCTGGAGGAGATTGTATTAAGAAATGTGATTAATCAGCTTCTATAGATTTGTTCTCTTTATGTAAGAAGGAAATCCCTTTGTAGTCTATATTTCTTTTTCCTTGGCTTTATGATCTATCTCTAACCTAGAGAAGTTAAGAGACCATAAGACTTAGGAGAACTTGGGATATTTATGTGTTGATACTGATTTTCCTTGTTTTTTTTTTTTTTTTTTTTTTGCGGTACTGGGAATTGAACTCAGGGGCATCCTACCTCCGAGCTATACCCCCAGCCCTATTTTTTATTCTTTATTTTGAAACAGGGTCTCACTAAGTTGCAGAGGGCTTCACTAGGCAGCTGAGGCTGGCTGTGAACCCGGATCCTCCCGTCTCAGCCTCCCAAATGCTGGGATTACAAGCGTGCGCCACCACGCTCAGCTCTGATTTTTCTTTTTACTCCTTATTTTTCTTGTGCCCCAGGATGTTGAGGAACATTGATAGGATAGCAGGATTATTTTAAGTCTGTGTTTATATTAAAATAGTTTCTTTGTGGACCTGGCTTGCCTGTGTTCCCATGGGTAGGAAAAGAGTGTAGTCTTGTGTATGTATCAGAAAAATATTGTAAACTTTTTAGAATCCTGAGAAATTAGGAATGTCAGTTCCTCATGACTACTTACTTTGAAGACTAGTTTCTTCATTAAAAGTAAATGAAATTGAAATTTTTTTTCCAGAAGAAAGCAAATCATCAAACCATTTTTCTCACCAACCAAAGATTTGGAAGTAAAAATACTCAATGTGGGTGAGAGTATATTGAAAATAATATGTGGGTTTATTTTAATTTAGCAGTACTTACCAAAATCATGCCTCTCATTTAGTAAATTCTCCTCAACTCATCTGAACAAAGATTTATGACCAGAAATGTTCACAGTAGCAATATTTATAGTAGAAAAATACATCAGAGAAAGATTATATATCTAAGTAAGTGTGTAACTAAAGCATTAGTATATAATAGATTATTAGTATTTATGTCTATTATGTAACAAATTATTCCAGAGCAACAAAAATGTTTTCATAGAGTAATTGCATGAGAAATATTAATTGTAAATGTAAACAGAAAAAATAAAAATCTGTTTTTATTATGAAAACCTTGACATTTAAAAGAAAATATAAAACGTGTGTCTTATGATATGAAGCCTAATAAAATGAATACCTGTGAACACACAGTACATTGTCACTAACATTGCAAACATGTTAAGTTCTGAGTTATGTATTTGTTTTCATGTTTCTGTTCTTTTCCTAAGTTCTATATAAGGAATATTAATTTGCCAAGTCAAAAAATAGCGTTGAACATTGTTTATAGAAAGGACAAAAAATTAAACTTTTTTTTTTTTTTTTTTCTTTTCTTTTCTGAGCAGAACTGGGGATTGAACCCAAAGGCGCTCTACCTCTGAGCTACATCCCCAGCACTGTGCTTTATTCATTGCTTTGAAACAGGGTCTGAGCTGTGGAGGGCATGGCCTGGAACCTGCGATCTTCCTGTCTCAGCCTCCCAAGTACTGGGATTACAGGTGTGTGCCACCACGCCTGGCTAGAAGGAAACTTCCTCAGTGTCTGCCACCAGTTGTCTCCTGGGTGACGAATCATGGCCGGGCATCTGGGGGGCATTGTTGACCAGCTGTGGTCAGTGCATTGTGAGGGAGCCCCCAATGAGACGAGAGGCTGAAGGTCACAGGAACTGTGGATACCTTGTCATTTAGCTGGTTGACCTCTGTAAAACATATTTAAAAATGTCATGGTTTGTGCCTCCAAGAAAGGATTCATTTCTTGGGAGCCTATTAAAATACCAAATGAGTGACCAAGAGGATTTGCTTTCCTGGCACTCTCCTTCTCTGTGTGAAGGATAGTCAGCAAGTAAACAGGCACTGTAAGACGTCCAGGAATGGTGTGCTGTGAAAGACAAGAAGAGGGATGCTTCGAATTGGGTAAGAAGTGCCACTGACGAGGTCTGGACTGCGGTGTGTTCCAGAGACAGAGGGAGCAGCGTGGGAAAGGCTCTGTGGCACAGTCTAGGAGCCGAAAAAGAGGGAAAATGGTCAGAGTAGAAAGGGAGCTGGGGGTGGTGGCACACACCTGTAATCCTAGTACTCAGGAGCGGTGATAGGAGGATCGCGGGTTCAAGACCAGCTTCAGCAACTTGGTGAGGCTCTCAGCAACTTAGGAGACCCTGTTTCAAAATAAAAAGTAAATAGGAAAGGGAATGTAGCTCAGAGGTAGAATGCCCCTGGATTCAGTCTCCAGTAACACACACACACGCACGCACACATACACATGCACACAAGTGGAAAGGGGTGAGGCAGGCAGTCAGATCACATGGGATTCCCAGCTTCGAATTAACACTTAATTCAATAGGAAATTGTTAAAAGGCATTAAGCAAGAATGTAGCATGATCGAAATTGATTTCTTTTTCTTTTTGTAATTTTGTGTGGTGGTGGTACTAGGGATTGTAGTACCCTGAGCTACACCTTCAGCTCTATTTTATTTTTTACTTTGGAAAAAGAGTCTTGCTAAGTTACTGAGGCTGGCCTGGAGTTAGGCATGGTCCACTACATCTGGTTTCTAAGTTATTGTTGGGGGTCAAGAATGGGAATGGGGAGGCCAGTAAAAGCCCTTCTCATTGTTCTAGTTGAGAGTTAGTGAGGCCAGAGTCGAAGCCTCAAGGAAAGAAGCCTCAAGGAAAGTCGAAGCCTCAAGGAAAGAAGTCACTCACAGATACGAGAGCCATTTGCAAGTAGTCAGTGGATCTTTCCTTCAGGAAAGAAGGGAATCAAAGATGTCTTCTAGGATTTTGATTTGAGCCATTTATAAAGGTGGATAAGAGAGTCAGGCAGCTTGCAGTACATTGAGAATTCTCATTGAAAGGATTGTGTTTGAGCTGCATGTTGGGGTGAAGTCAGCAGTTAGATACTCGACTTTGGAACAAGGCAAAGCATTTTGGGATTGAAGGTAAGCACGAATCTTCATGTATAGATAGAATAGTTGAAACCACAAAACTTCCTGTGATCACTGAGCAAGAGAGGTCATGAGGACCAAGTCCTGGGATTCCAGATGAAGGTCTTGACCAAGGAGGAGGAGCCAGAAGGGTGGCTGAAAGGGATGGTTAGATGGGAGAAAAATCAGGGATTGATGTAGGAACCAAGCGATAAGATAAAAGAAGATGATATTAGAGAAAGAAAGGTTAAATTGACCTGCTGAGAAGAAATGAGAACAGAGAAGCCCGTGTACTAATTTTCCAAGGCTGCTATAGCAAATTTGGTGGCATAAAGCAATAGAAGTTTATTCTCAAAGCCCCGGAGGCTTGAAGTCTAAAGCCTAGTAGGACAGCCTCCCTTTCCTCAGAGGCTCCGGGGGAGAATGGGTTTGCTCTGCAGCCTCCCGTAACTAGCTGCACCCGAGCTCCAGGGCTCGCAGCCCTCACACTCAGGCCTGTCTCCCTTGTCACGGCACCTTCTCTCCTCTGTGTGTCTCTAGACTCTGTCACAGACAGACAGACAGCCAGACACAGACAGACAGAGGGAGTCTTTGCCTTCTTATAAGAACATTTCTGAAGCCATGTAGGCTTCACCTGGGTAATTCAGGGTAATCTTTGCATCTTTACAAAAAGTGATTCAAAAGATAAGGTAAACTGCAAGAGTTACATATTCCAGGGATTATGATTTGGGGTGTGTGTGTGTTGTTGGGGTTGAACCCAGGGGCATTCTACCTCCGAGCTACACCCCCAGCCCTTTTGTTTTTTTGTATTGAAACAGGGTCTTGCTAGGTTGCTGAGAGTCTCATTACGTTGCTGAGGCTGACTTTGAACCTGTGATCCTCCTGTCTCAGCCTCCCATATACTAACATTACAGGTGTGTGCCACCATGCCTGGCTATGATTTGATATCTTAAGGTAGGCATTACTGAACCTCTTACAACCTGGTTTTAGAAACATGAATGCTATTGGAGATTTTGGTAAGAGTAGTCTCATTGGAGCTGTGGGGAGAGAGGAGGAGCCTGTCTGCTTTTCCTGCTTGCTGTCGCATGGAGAGCTCTGCCCGCTGACCCTGCTGCTTTTATGTAGGTGTCAGTAGCTGCCACCTGGGGCGAGTGTTATGTCTCACACGTCAGGGTGAGAGAGGAGCAGCAGTTGGCCAGCTCCTTTGGTGTCAGTGTCACTGACCCGTGTGACGGGCATCACATCTATAGCCAAAATAGGGCATATTTCAGATGTAAGATGTTTTGTTTGATAGTTCACCGTATTATTTCTTTTATAATCTGATATTCCTACTCAGTATGGAATGATGCCACTTATGTAGGTGGTGGGCATTTTAAATGTGTACATTATCTAAAGAGATCAAGGAGAGTGAGGAAAATGCTCCTTCACCAGGTGTGTGGAGCACAAGTGTTAGTTGTGGCACTCGCACTTGTGCTCTGCAGCTCTCTACGATTCCTGGGGGACTGTGGCGCAGCAGAGGTGCTGGCTGCATGTGCAGGAGATAGCGGGACCTGCTTCTCGGGGCAGTTGAACCTGACAAGAATTCCTTCAGCCTCAGGTCCTCCTCGGATAGGAGCTGAAACGGCTAGGAGGCTAGGTGCGCGTGCTTTCGAGTACGTGTGCCTGTGTACACGTGTGCACATACACAGGGAGTGTGCTTCTTCCAGAGGAGAGGCCTTGCTTTCTCAGGGAACTGCCTTGGTTCTCATATGCAGATCTTCCATTGTGGGGCCAGCATGCTGGGGTGGAGCTGTGTACAGCCCCTCAGCTTCTGTGCTGGAGCATGGACCCTTGCTTGACCGGGTGAAACACAGGCTTTGCAGTGAGACCAGGGTCGCTCATTTGATCATTCCTGCAGCCCTCCTGGAGCTGTGCTTCCTCCGAGGTACGGTGGCTCTGAAGGAAGCTGGTATTAGGCCTGCCGAACAGTAGGCATGTCGTACACGGCATGTCACCACTGACACGCCTCTTTATCTGTTTATTCATTCTATTCATTTATTGACACTTATTTTTCCCTCAGTGCAAAATTCTAAAGAAATATCCACTTGTTGGCACAGCATCCCCCCCCCCTTTTTTTTTTTTAAAAAAAAGAGAGAATTAGGTCCCCTCCTGTCTTGCCCCTACTCTTTGACAGTTACTGTTAGACTTCCAGTTCTAGCACGTTGGAAAACAGTCATAGTCATCAGGAAGTAAATACGTCCCGAGGGAGGTTTTCTGTAACTGGAGACTGTAGCAGAGGGGGCAGAAAAAAGTTGGTTTTCACTCTGTTTTGGGGGCAGTTCTGGTTGGAGGCTCAGACAGCGGGAGGGCAGTTCCCGAGGAGCAAAGCAGGAAGCAGCCGGCGAGCTCAAGTGGTGCCTTGGAAGGAGGAGCCCCAGGAATGAGCCCTCCTGCGCCCCGCAGACAGGGCCCGGCTGCTTGCTGGTGCCAGGGGCTGAGAACAGGAGGGGTCTGGGTGGCCTTTGGAGTTAGCGCAGACCAGAGGTCAGACATACCTGTTCCTCTGTGATTTTCTAGCTGTGTGACCTTGAGCAAGCTGATTGCTTCTCAAAGTGGGATGAGACTCTGTCCTTGATTTCTGAAGTTCCCTCAGTTTAGTAACACCTTGGAGGAGATGGGGGAACATTTCCTTATTCAATTCATCACTTGTAGCCAACTGTAAGGTGTTTTCTGGTTACAGAAATGCTAATGTGATTTTTCAAAAAGTGCATTTTATGAAGCAAAGCAGTATGGTAATACCCATCTAAGAGACTTTTGGAAGATTAATCAGATAATATATGTTAAATGCCTGTCTAAGTTAGTATTCAGTGAACTGTAGCTATTATTAACAGATGAAAGAATGTGAAAAATAATTTGATTGGGAAGATTTAAAGACTTTGAAGCAACAAGGTCATATTGTGGCCAGGATCTGAACTAGGTCTAGAAGGAGATGGAAGAAGATGAGGTCAAACTTCAAGTAATATCACGGAAACTAAGTGAGTGTGCCTGTGAGGAGAAAGTTTTTGTCCTTTTACACGTAACATTTTAGCTGTTTACAGTGAAAAGCTGTATATGTTCCAGTGTAAACTGAGGCGATTAATTGACTCCTCTGCCATCTTCTGGGCATTTAATCATAGTTCTGAACTTAAGGCTTACTTGAGCTTTTAATCACAGTAAATAAGACAAAGCACTGGATAACTCCCTGTTAAAATAAAAATAAAAACATACGTTGTATTTTTGTTGTTTTGTTGTGTGTGTGGGAGGGGTTGGGTGGCTGGCCAGGGACTTGTTATTAATTTATTAGTTCAGTTGTGTGGCCAGGAAATTCTTTGCCTACATTTCAAGTATATTATGTTTTAATTAGAACATAGATTCCCAGGCCAGGGACGCCGAGTACTGGACTAATTCAGGGGGAAGTGTGGTAGCCTCAGGGTGTTGACAAAAAAGAAGGGGGTGAGCCAGGTGCTGTGCAGATACTGAGACAGGAGTTGTGAAGACAACATCATCAATTCTGCTACACCCTCAGTAACTTAGCAAGACCCTATTTCAAAATAAACGAAAAGGGCTGGGGGTGTAGCTTGGAGGTATAGCGCCCCCTGGGTTGAATCTCTGCTACCAGAAATCAAACAACAACCAACAAATCCCAAGTGGGGCTTTGGGTGTGGTGGTGGTCCTGGGTATGGGAGTTGTGGAGGAGAAGGTGCCCAGGGTGGTGCCGAGTAATTTTTAGTTTTCTGAAACAAGGGCGGTAAACCAGTAAGTTTGGGGATCGGTGGACTAGAGCGATACGGATTTTTTTTAGCTCTTTCTCTCTTTCTTTTGCCCCAGGTCCAGCAAGACTATGAATCTCTGTTCCAAATGCTTTGCTGGTAAGTGCAGAAAGGGGTTTTAAAAAAAAATTTATCTTAATTTTTGTTCTTGGGTTGTTTTGAGACTGCCTGGCCCAGGTAGTCCCCTTTGGAGTTTCCACGTGGGGCGTGTGTGACAGCAGTGTTCCTCACCGTGGCGCTCCACCTACTTGCCTAGGGCTCTCTTCCCCAGTGAAGCAGCCTTCCCCGAGTGCAGTGGAATCTCACGTGTGCTTGTGGCCAGCAAACTTTCCTCGGTCTCCTGTTGTTGATGTGCATTGGAATTATAAAAATCTGTGTTGTTCTAGAAGGGTAGCACATGCTAACCTCTGATCTTGACCTGAAGGACCAGTGGTGAATGTCGCTTTGTCAGTGAGAGTAGGGCAGTAAGACAGTCATCTGAGCTAGCTCCCTGTAGCCACATCCCTCGTTGAAGTCACGCTGGGTAAGCTACTCCATCTCTGGACCTTAGATGCATATTCCTAAAATGGAGGGCTGGGGCTCGGGGTTTGCCAAGGGCCTTCTCTAGCCCCAAAGTGCTGATTTACTTCTCAAATTATGATTCCTTCATGAAGTTGAAACCTTTAGTTTTTTTTTTTTAGAGTTTTTTTAATTAAAAAAGTTAATCTTTACTAATTAGGGTATGTTTAACTTTCCTTCTTTATTCATTTTGTCAAAGATAAACAAGTTGGACACTAAAGTGGTAAGAACAGATTTTTTTTTTTCAGTACTGGGGATTGAACTCAGGGGCATTCTACCTCCAAGCTACACCCCCAGCCCCATTTTTTATTCTTTATTTTGAAACAGGGTCTCACTAAGTTGCGGAGTGCCTCACTAACTAGCTGAGGCTGACCTCGAACCCAGAACTCATGATCCTCCTGTCTCAGTCTCCCAGACACTGGGAGTACAAGTTTGTGCCACCACACTTGACTAAAGGCAGATTTTAATCAGTTATACACTGTTGCAAATAGAGAAGAGAGTCTATCATGAACTGAACTCCACTTCGATTTGCATGGAGGTGACTGGGCCTTTTAGAGGGAGAATATGGTGACAGGGAAGGGGTAAACTGAGACTCGGGAGAATTAGCGAGGTGAAAAAAATTATAGAGTTGGTAAAATATACTGGTCATGCCAGCTGTGTCTGCTAGCTGTTAGGCAGTCATCCGAGTTCGGGTTATATTTCTCCACAGATTGGATGACAGGGACCTTCCCCTTCATCATGGCCACATTTTAAAAGAGTGCCTTTCAGGTCTTTGAGAAAGATACTCTGGGGTTGCAGGTGATACATGTGTATGTATCTCCTGCAATACTTTCAGAGGGTGGTCAGGACCTGTCTTCACATATTGGCTGGAGCCAACAAATGAAATGATGTGAGTCTTCAATTTTTATTGTTCTAGGTTGAGGCCCAGAGTGATCAAAGGAGACTGGCTACAGTTTGACCACAGAAGAGATTCATTATGTTATTTGAGCAAAGAAATAATCATAGGATAGGTTTTAGACATTTACATTTGTGCCTAAATAGGGGATAGGTGGTAAGAAGTTGGGAGGCTTAGGGAAGCTTGCAGTTGTATCTGTTCAAATATTGGAATTTAAGCCGGGCGTGGTGGCACACACTTGTAATCCCAGCACTTGGGAGGCTGAGACAGGAGGATCTGGGTTCGAGGCCAGCCTCAGCTACCTAGTGAGGCACTCCACAACTTAGTGAGACCCTGTTTCAAAATAAAGAATAAAAAAATAGGACTAGGGGTGTAGCTCAGAGGTAGGATGTCCCTGAGTTCAATCCCTAGTACCAAAAAACAAAAAACCAAAAAACAATTATTGGAATTTAGCTAGGTGTGGTGGTACATGCCTGTAATCCCAGTACTTAGGAGGACTGCAGAATTGAGGCCAGCCATAGCAATTTAGTAATACTCTCAGCAACCTAGTGAAACCCTGTTTCAAAAGAAATATATAAAAAGAGCCTGGGGTGTAAGAGTTAGAATGCCCTTGGGTTCAATCCGAAGTGCGCCCCCCCCCATTTTTTTTTTTTTTTTGTTGTTAAATGGTTTAGGTTTTTAAAGAAAAGCAACATTGATAAGTGTGAATTTTATTAAGATATTACAGATATGAAGAAATGCTTCCTCACTGATGAGAATTTATATTTATTTACTTTTGTGGTACTGGGGATTGAACCCAGAGGCATTCTACTTTCAAGCTACACCCCAGCCCAATTTTATTTCCTATTTTGAAACAGGGTCTCACTAGGTTGATGAGTCTCACTACTTGCTGAGGCTGTCCATCAACCTGTGATCCTCCTGCCTCAGCCTATCAAGTACAGGGATTATAGTCATGCACCACTACACCCAGCTGAGAGTTTATTTTATTTATTTTTATAGTAAAGATAAAAATAGCCGTGAGTCAAAAAGTATAGTAGATTGTATATCTACCTTCATAAAGAGATCAGCATTGCAATTCAGAAGCCATGGCTTTGGGAGAAGACCAGGCACCTTGAATAGGATGCCTCATTATCAAATACAAAGAACTGTCTCATGTAATGAAGATAAAGTTAAAAACAATTACCAGTGCAGCCAGATGTCAGCCATGGTCTTTGTGATTTCTTTGACTTGTTTGTTTGACTTTCTGTGATTGTGATTGTTTGTTTCTCTGATCACTTTTTGCATAGCTTTGCTTTTAAAAATAGTAAGAGAATATTTCAAGTTTGTAAAGAAAATACTCTCTTCTCTCTCTTTTATCTCTACCTTGCACTTATACTTCCCTCCGCAGGAATTCCATGGAAGGAGTAGGAGCATCCTCCTTGTGAAGCCATTTTGTGTTCTTTTTGAAATTTAAAAGAAAAAGATCATTGAATTACAAGAATGCATTTGTGATGGAATGCATGAGGCCCTGGGTCTGTTGTCTTAGCCTGCAGAGGGAGGAGGGCACTGAGGATGTGTGGTGCCCTGGAGGCGGACACCTGTGCAGGCCAGCAAGACCACGCCGAAGGCCGCTGCGCTCTTGGAAGGCAGCACAGCCTCCCTCTGAAGATTACTGGGGAAAGTCATCAGTGGGATTCCTCAAAACAGCTCTAAAAACTTCTGTTCTTCTATGGTTTCTTAGTAGCCATTTTTACAGGAGCCATCTACTGCATTGTTTACTGAGAGAAGGGACTGGGTGATTATCTGGAGAGTGTGGGTCTGTTGGACAAAGAAAATAGTAATGACAAAATACAAATAGCTATTGGGTACCAGTCAGTAGGCTAAGTGGAAGAACTTTTTCACCAAATCTTTTCAAAATAAATGTGTGTGGTTAAGAAGTGAGTTACAACTTACTTACATGGTTTAAACTTTTGTTGAGATCCTAAGTTAAGGGTTAGGAACTGTGAGTCATGGGTTCTGATACTTAATTTTGGAGAAAATATTGTTATAATTCACATATTTCTACTTACTAGCCTTTGCCAGCCGGGAGAAAACTATTAGTTCTATGTAGTCATTTTTATTTTTACTTTTATTATTTTTATTATTGTCACATAATTATTGTTTTAAATTAAAAATGAGATGAAATAACTAGTATTAAAGCAGAGGTTCATTTTCCAATTTGTCCATTGGACACATTTCCCAATGTGTCCAATTTGAAAATTACCAAGTTTGTTCACTGCTGTCAGATTTTCTACCTAAAGTAATTGATTATTAAATAACAGAGTTCCATAATTCATGCTGTTAACATAGCATTAGTGTGGACTTTTTTCCCTATTTAGAAATCACACATGGACATGAGTTAAATGCTGACTGAGAAGACTACAGAGCAGTGAGTGAGCATCAGGTGCTGCCTCCCCTCTACTAGGTTGAAGCCAGGGCCGCTCTGTCACACAGCTGCATCTCCAGCATTTTGTATGTTTTACTTTGAGACAGAGTCCTGCCAAATTTCCCAGACTGGCCTCAAATTTGTCATCTTCCTTCCTCAGCCTCCCCAGTTGCTGGGATTATAGATGTGTGCCAGGCTAGAATCACGTTTTTAATTAAGCTGTATATTATGTGTATAGCTGCATGGGATAAAGTTGGAAGATGATATGGGAAAAATTTAATTTTGATAGTCTCAAGGTAGGAGTAATTGGGGCAATTTAAGTTTTGTCTATTTTTCAGATTTAAGAATTATTAATGTAATTGTACAAATAACAAATCTTTAAAAAGCAAAGTACAAGTGATGTACTTATGTCTAATACCCCAGAAGGGATACGTTTCTTTGTGGAATGAGCAAACTAAAGTTACTGGAGCTTGCAGCATAGAGAATCTAAATGTTGACATCCAAGGTAAGTGATCTGGCAGTGCTGGCACAGGGCAAGAGGATAGGTAAACTAAAATGTTAATGCTCTTCCAGTGACTCGAGTCATGTCCAGAGATGGCAGCAATTCTCACTTTATTTATTTATTTATTTTTTTGCGGTACTGGGGATTGAACTCAGGGGCATTCTGCCTCCGAGCTACACCCCCGGCTCTATTTTTTATTCTTTATTTTGAAACCGAGTCTCACTAAGTTGCAGAGTGCCTCACTAGGTAGCTGAGGCTGGCCGGGAACCCGGATCCTCCGGTCTCAGCCTCCCGAATGCTGGGATTACAAGCGTGCGCCACCATGCCGGGTTTGCAATTCTCACTTTATAACCAGTAAATCAAAACATCTCCTCGTGAACTTGCAACTGGTCATGCTTGGAATTCTACAGTGATCTCTTTGCTACCCCCACTCCTATCAGAAGGCTAGAATAGAAGTGTCTCAGCCCTTGAGGGTACCTACAATCTCAGCACTGGAGAGGCTGAGACAGGAGGACTGCAGTTTTTTTTTTTTTGTGGTACTGGGGACTGAACCCAGGGACCTTCTATCTATGAGCTACACCCCCCAGTCCTATTTTTAATTCTTTATTTTTGAAACAGAGTCTCACTAAGTTGTGGAGGGCCTCACTAAGTAGCTGAGGCTGGCCGGGAACCTTGATCCTCCTGTCTCAACCTCCCAAGTACTAGGATTACAAGCGTGCGAGCTCGGCTAGGATTGCAATTTTGAGGCCAGCAATTTAGCAAGACCCTGTTTCAAAATTAAAAATGAAACAGGGCTGGGGGGTCTATGTCAGAGGTAGAATTCCCCTGAGTTCAATCCCTAGTGCCAAAAAGGAAAACAATAAATGAATAAAAAAAGGAGAAGAAATGGTCTGATTTCAGTCATTTTTGAAAGAGAAGAGTTATAGGCTACAGCTGAATTTTGAGGAGCTACAGTAGGAAGAGCAGAGTGAATCTGAAAAATCCTAGCTCTTTTTGTGCATGTGTCCTTTTAGAAACTCCAGGAACCCTGCACTCAGCAGTAATACAGTGTAAAAATAAATGGCCTACTCCAACAAGCGAGATTTTGGCAGGTTAGTGGAATCTGTAAGTTTGTCAAACTTTTCTGATTTGTCAAATTACTCCCCCCACCAAAGAATGGCAGCCTTAGCTCATTAATGCGAAGCGTTTGAACAGGGTATTGCTGTCTTTGTAATTCTTTCGACTTGGTTTCTTGTTATGTTGTCTGATTCTTCAGTGTTGAAAGTCCAAGAAGAATCTCTCAAGTACTGCACCCACAATAGTCATTATTAAAAGGGGATAATTCAACCAGCTCAGGCTCTCTTAACCATTTTTTTCTGTCTGGCAGATGGGTCTAGATTCAGAATATATAGAGTACTTATAATAAAAATCCACAAGTCTACATAGAACTAACAAATATTAGTGTTTTGTCTTTTTCATTATACCTTTAAAGAGAGCACTGAGATCTCATAATGAAGTCTTCTTTATTCCAGTCACCATCTTCCCACTTCAGAGATGACCATTGTCTTTTTTAATCCTCATATTCACACTTTCTGTTATGAGTGGGTATTTAAATAATACAGAATTCCTTAAAAAAAAAAAAGTGCAGTTCTAGGGATTGAACTCAGGTTCTCACATATGCTAAGCAAGTGCTCTACCATAAGTCAGGCTCCATCTCTATAATCCTGTTCTTAAACTGTGTAAGCCTTATGTTTTCCCTTTTCACTGTGCAACTTTTAGTTTTCAAAGTAGTGTTTTTAGAAATAAGTCCTACTGATGCATGTTGCTCCAGCTGTGGCTGTTCTCCCCTCCCTCTCCTCATTGTCTCCTTGTCACCGTTGTCCTCCTCCTCGGTGTGTGCTGGAGGGGCTCTCTACCACGTAACTGTAGTACTCCATTTTAATTACTGTCCACATTTACCAGAAGCAGTCTGATGTGCTTTCTGTGCCAGTGAGAGTGTGAATAGCATCCCTCTCTTTTCCTCAGTGTCCCAGTTTGCTTGATAAACTCATTGGTCCCTTCATTACAGCATGCACCAATGTATTTACCGAGCTCCCTGTGGTGGATGTTCTAGCTATTTTCACCTACTGTCTTTGTGCCGCGTTGCAAGCCTGAGGGCACTGGCTGGCCAGCATCTGTGGTTCGAAGCCCCACTCTTTGTGGAGCCGCACCCTTGTTCTGGAGGAGGAGCTGCTTGGGTGATGAAGCAGCGCTGGACTGTGGTAGCCCCTTCTGACCTCTCCCTCGGTAGCAGCGTGATGTCTTACTAATGAGCAGGCTTAAATTGGGTGGCTAATTATTGTGCTAGTCAGGATTAATGAAGCAGTATGCTAAAGATGATGATGTTATGGAAATTTTGTCATATAATTGTTGAACTGGGTATGGTGATTCAAGCCTGTAATCGTAGTACTTAGGAGGATTGCAGGTCTCAGTAACTTAGACCCTGTTTCAAAACAAAAAATAAAAAGGATCGGGGAGAGGAGGTGTAGCTTGGAGGTAAAATGCCCCTGGGTTCAATCTGCAGTACCACAATGGGGAAAAAAATGTCAAGTTTCTAACAAGAAACCAAGAAGCAAAGAGGTAGCTTCTTTTAGGTCTTAGGTAGAAAAATTGTGACCATATGTCAGATTATTACAGGTCAAGTGGAAGAAATTAAGTAGTTACTATGTTGTTTTGTTTTTTTCCTTTGGTGGCACTGGGGATGGAACCTAAGAGCATTCTACGTCTGAGCTACACCCCCATTTCTGTTTTATTTTTTGTTTCGAGACAGTGTTGTGGATGGTGGTGTTGATGGAATGATGAGATTAGAGGTCTCTCACATGGATGACTTGCAGGGGGAGAACCAGGGTGATTTTTAGAAGTACAGGGTGGTTGAGGACATCTTGGGGAGGAGACAGATATGCTCTCCTTCTACCAGTGTCTTTCTTTTATGAGGGTTTTAACCAAAACATTGGAAAAATGATTAATCACAGGAGACAGCAGAGAGTCATGGGATGAGTAAGGGAAAAACAAGTTAGTCATGGATGAATCAGGGTAAACTATTCTAGGAAATAAGGAATCATCCCTGCTTATCTAAGGTCCCATTTGGTCCTTGGAAACTTGTGGGCATTTTGAGCAGACTGAGGTGACCTTAGAGCTGGTTACTGAGAAGGTTTCCAACAAAACAGGGTCTCACTAAATTGTGGAGGGTCTTGCTAAGTTACTGAGGCTGGCTATGAACCTATGACCCTCCTGTTACAGCCTTCCAAGTACTAGGATTACAGGTGTGCACCACCAAGCCTGGCTAGTCTGTGCTTTTCTTGTGCTCCTTTCTTTTAGTTCAGTTATAGTTTGTGTCTAGATCTCTAAGGAAAATCAGAGAAACAATGCTGGAAGCTTCAAAGATTGGCTAATTTGGGAAAAGGTGTGTGATAGGGTTTTTTTTTTGTCTAACACATTTTCTATTTTGGTGGTGAGATTTTCATTTCTTAACATCTTACTTGATCATATAACTTTTAGCTCATTAACCTTGTTCTCCACACTGCATAGTGAAGCCACTATTTCTAATTTAGTCTCCTGTGTTTAGCTTCTCAGAGGTTTTTAAAAGAACGCTCAGAAGTGTGATTTAATTGCAGGCCTGTTTGCGCATTGTTAGGGCAAGGCAAAGAAGAGGAGTCTGGTGTTTATTTATTTTTATTTTTTATTTTTTGCGGTACTGGGGATTGAACTCAGAGGCATTCTACCTCTGAGCTATACCCCCAGCCCTATTTTTTAGTCTTTATTTTGAAACAGGTCTCACTAAGTTGTGGAGTGCCTCACTAAGTACCCGAGGCTGGCCGCGAACCTGGATCCTCCGATCTCAGCCTCCCAAATGCTGGGATTACAAGTGTGCGCCACCATGCCTGGCAGAGTCTGGTGTTTATAGACAGTGCGACCCGTAGATTGCGTCTGTTAACCCTTGTTGGTGCTCTGGCTCTCTCATACGAATGTGTATAATCTTGTGTTATGTCTGTATTCAGCGATTCTGTCCTCTGCCTTGTGAGTCTGCTCATTTAGAAACCTTGTATATGTTATAGAGACACCAGTGATTTGTCCCCCAGGCTCCCTGTGGGTTTTGTTCCATATTATAATCCAATTCCACCACTCAGCAGGCCCTATTCCTGAGCTGTTAATTTGTGCACTTCGATGCAGTTTGTTTCCTCGCGTGTTTTGTAATCCAAGCCAAATGTAACGAGCTGTGTGCTTCAGGGACCTGGCTTTGCCTTGCCAATTAGAAGGGAGCGGCTGGCTAGTAGAGAAGGAATGTGGTTTAAATAAAACATGGCACCTCTAGTAGGACTGACACTCCTTTGGGAATAAAAAGATGCCGTTTTAACTCTGACTCAAAGAGGATCTAGTATTCAAAGTCAGCATGTTTTGGGGGAGGAGAAGGGTCAAGGTTTACCTCCACACAATGGTTTTATAAATTTCCTGTGTGACTAAATACATTTATTTATTTTTTTTTCCGCCCGGTACTAAGGATTGAACCCAGGGGTATTCTACCTCCGAGCTACACCCCCTGCCTATTTTTTATTCTTTATTTTCAAACCGGGTCTCACTAAATTGCGGAGTGCCTCACTAGGTAGCTGAGGCTGGCCATGAACCCGGATCCTTCAGTCTCCGTCTCCCAAAAGCTGGGATCACAAGCCTGCGCCACCATGCCTGGCTAACTAAATAAGTTTTAAACGTTGTCATTTCATATTTTTTTTTTCTTCATGAACATTTGAGACATATGTTAACAAAGTTCTCTAAATTCCCAAGTATTTAACCAATGGAGATTGATCATGTTTAGGAAGAGGAGAGTATGTGAAACTAGTTTGTCAGACTCTAATTTTTCCAATCTATCAAGCCAAGGTTTCAATGTAATGAGGATATATCCTTACCAAAGATACTTGAAAATTATGAGGAGAAATGTAAGGTTATGTAATCTTTTTATTTGTTTATTTTTTGGGGGATTGAACTCGGGTATTCTACCTCCGAGTTACATCCCCAACCCTATTTTATTTCTTGTTTTGAAACCAGGGTCTCACTAAATTGTGGAGGGCCTCGTTAAGTTGCTGAGGCTGGCTGCAAACCTGTGATCCTCCTGTCTCAGCCTTCCAATTACTGGGATTATAAGCGTGCGCCACCATGCCTGGCTAAGTTTTGTAATCTGGTATGGTTGTTATTTTGTTTTTAGAGTATAATAGAATTTGAGCCATCTGTAACTTTAAGACTGTTTGGAAGTTCAGCTGTACTTTCCATCAAACATTTAAAAACATAGGTGTTTTTTAATAGACCTTCATAAACTGCTTCTGGTATTATATTTACATCTACTCTAAAAGTAGTGGAATTCTGTTTTTAGTTAGTACCAAATAAACTCTAGAATTCACCATTGGCATAAAGATGGCACAGAGTTGCAAAACTGTTTTTCTATATTTCACAGGACTTATTTTGGGGAAAATATGGGACTATATCAAAAGCTTTAAAGATATCAAGGGGAAAGTTAGACATATGAAGATTTGGAGGTTTGTCATGGGATAAGAGACGAGTTTTTTTGAGGGTCTGGAAGAGTTAGTTCCTGGTGTGAGAGGTGAACCCAACAGAGTGTATCATACTGTACTTATATTTTGTGGAAATTGATTTTTTTGAGGGTTTCCCTCCATCAAGTAGCCTGGTTTTATAAACCGCCATAAACCACACAAAGTTCTTCCCTCAATATCTTTAAAAGATTCCGCAGAGCGTGGTGTGGTGCTGCATGCCTGTAATCCCAGTAATTGGGAGGTTGAGACAGGAGGATCGAGGGTTTGAAGCCATCCTCGGCAACTTAGCAAGACCCTGTTTCAAAATAAAAAATAAAATAGGTCTGGAGATGTATTCTTGTTAAATTTTGCAGATAGCTCTGGTTGTATCTAAATAAATTTATAGCAGCAGGTGAATACCCTCGTGGTGTTTCAGTGTTTGAGGGCTGGTGTGCGTTGTTGAGTAGCTTGGTTGAGAGCTGCCTGGTACTTGGTGTGCAGTTTAGATGGCAGTAAGTGCTGTGCACTCAGTGCAGCAGCTGGAGTGAGAGGGTGGTGGGGAACATGTAGCGTTGAGCTTGCTGTGTGTTTTTAAACTTGATGAGAGGGTGGTGGGGAACATGTAGCGTTCAGCCTGCTGTGTGTTTTTAAACTTGATGAGAAGGGTGGTGGGGAACATGCAGCGTTGAGCTTGCTGTGTGTTTTTTTTAAAAACTTGCAACCAAAGGAACCTTTTTAGAATTTTGGTAAAGGTCAGGTTTCTTGTACTTCCTGCTTGAGCTCTGCTTGGCTGAATGGAGACAGTTTCACTTCTGACTTATAAGATACTCATCAGGGCTCAGCTCAGGACTTTGTAAACACCTGTTGTGCATCCACACCCTTTCTAAAAACAAAGAACACAGACTGCATGTTAAGCCTTTTCTCATAGAGAGCGGCCAGCCTCAGAGATGTAATTGCTTAGATATTTCAAAAATGAAGCCCTTCATCTGTTTCTTAATAACCTTTCTTGGTAGTTGAAGATTGTGATCCCCCCCCCCCCCTTTGAGAGTTTAAGTTTCTTGATAGCCTTTCTTGATAGTTTAAGATTGTTGTCAGGAGTAAATTTTTATGGCATCATTAAAAAAAAAAAAAAAGACATGTATTTGAAAACAGCTTGGCAAGGTGAATTTTACTTTTTTGCAAAAAGGGATCCTGCCACCAGTAAGGTCAGGTGTACAAGAACAACATAGAGGAAACTTGCTGGGCGTTTTATTTGCCATGAGGGTGGGTAGGGTTTCACCCACCTTCTGTGCTGTGCTCCTATTGGTTGGAACGTAGCCTCACAATCTTTACTCCATTGACTGAAGGGGGTGTTGGGGGAGGGGTTAGCATTCACAATTTCTAGAAAATTCAATCTTTACAAAAATCAAGCACACATAAGGTTACACAATTGCAGTTTTACAAAATGAAGCTTAAGTCAAGCTATTCCTTTGTCAGAAAAGATAATTATTTCTTTTTCTTTTTTTGGTGGTATTGGGGATTTGAGCTACACTCCCAGTGCAATTTTATTTCTTATTTTTAAACAGGGTCTCACTAGGTTGGTGAGAGTCTCACTACTTGCTGAGGCTGTCCTTGAACCTGCAATCCTCCTGTCTCAGCCTTCCAAGTACTGGGATCACAGGCGTTTACTGCCATGCCTGGCAAGATATTATTTCTCACAATTCTCCCCTCTTTTATTATACATTATTACTCTTTTCTTCAGGTTTGGTTCACATATGGAGACTCTTGCCCTTGAAGGTCTTTGACAAGAGGTTATTTTGGTAATCTGTGGAGGATTGTTTGGTTAAGCTATCTCTGGACTAGGGCCTTAACAGATGATTATACTGTATCCTACTAGGATCATTAATCCAAATACCAAAGTAAATATTATGACCAGAGTAATTATTTTCTCTTGTTGAAATCCTGATTGAATCAACATATGTGTGAGGATCTAATGACCCACTAGTGGTTGAGGGATATCCCTGTTGGCCTTACTTGGGGTTTGCAATGCCAGGGTGGGAGGAACTGCTGGCCGTACTAGAGAGTGAGTTCCATTCCAGCTGGCGGTAGGTTCTCAGGCAGGGGTCCTCCACAGCACCACCAGACGTTTGCTCCCACAACCCTGTGCGGACTGATTATCTAGCTCCTCAGAGTACTAGCATTTGCTGCAGCCAGCAATGTTGCCCCAAAACATTGACTGTCCTTCCCACCTTGAGAGGTATGAGGTATAGTTAGTATTTGGGACTGGGGGCTTGACAGTTTTGGGGGGAGCTCTTGCTTTGAACCAGTCGAGCCACAGGCCTTGCTGCCACACAAGTGGAAAAATCATTTTTGCTTAAGGTGCTGCAGAATTTCTAATCCATTTCAACCAGGCATTTTTCCCCCATATCCTGTCTTCTATCATCTGGTGTAAATCCTTTATTTTTACTATAGGGGCCTGGGTTGAGGAGTTAACATTAGCATCTGAGGTTGAATTATGAACTAGTCTAACAACAAGCCTCTCCATAGGATCACTTCCTGACATAACTGCCTGAAGACCAGACCAGTGTTTAATGGAAAGGGCTGACTTTCCTGGCTTGTGGGTTAGCAAGAGTGGATTATACTGTGAATTAGCACAGGTGTCAAGGGAAACCCCTCCAGGCCTGGCTCTTTTTTCTTTTAACCCCCTCGAGACTGGAGCAGTTCTGTATGGTGGGGCTGTCCACCCTCCACATGGGGTGGTCCCCCAGGACTTGCCCCAACTAGAGCAAGTGACTTGCTTTGGATTATTTTACTTTGGCACCCAGATTGGTTCTGGGTAGAGACACAGGACTGGACATGCATTAATCTTTATAGTTAGAGGGTTTTCTCCTATAATTACATTAATAGTTAATTGGGATGGATAAGGGGCAAGCTTAACAGACAATTAAAAAGATATACAGGGAGCTGGGTATGGTGGTGCACGCTTGTAATCCCAGCATTTGGGAGGCTGAGACCAGAGGATCCGGGTTCGCGGCCAGCCTCAGCTACCTAGTGAGGCACTCCGCAACTTAGTGAGACCTGGTTTCAAAATAAAAAAATAAAAAATAGGGCTGGGGGTATAGCTCGAAGGTAGAAAGCCCCTGAGTTCAATCCCCGGTACCGCAAAAAAAAAAAAAAACCAAAACAAAACAAAAAAAACAAAAAGATATACAGGGAAAAGTTGAAACTATTATGGGCAAAATAAATTCAGTTTGCATAATAGTTCCGATAATATTTAATGACACAAGTAGATCTCCATTTGAATTTGACATAAATCCCCATTTAAATTTGGCTTTACATATATATTATTAATAATATCTAATCTTTAATCAGAGTGACATGATTTGAAATGACAAGTGTCCAAGCACCTTTAATTATCTTTGCTTAAAGATAGTTATAATACAATTTAGGAAAACAAATATATACCTGAAAAAGGCTATTACTATTAGTTTTTTATGTTGTTTGGAGGACACAAGCTTGGTAAAGTGTTTTCTTAAGCTTTGCATTTTAGAGGATACTTGGGAAACACAAATATATTTAACTTACAAAGAAGCCAGTAATAATTAACATTACAGTTACACTAAAGTTAAAATATATTAACTTAGCAAATATAGTGCACATTACATTAAGAGATCACCTACTGGTTAGCTTGCATGTATATAAAACCTGTACATCTTTAGGTTTATAAGCTTTTATGAAACATTTAGATAAACCTCAGATGCCTATTATATTTAGCCTTCAGATGTCTACATGTCTTAGTCACAGATATATAGGGTGTCAAATATAGCAACCCAAAGTTATAATGGTTTATTTAGCCTATTTTAAAATATAGACTCTTAAATCCTGATTCTGCTAAGATGCAGCTTGCTAGGTTATCAAAGACAGTAAACACCAGAGATTATCTTGATTAAAAAAACCTTTCATCTTAGGGGTAAACAAAGGAGGGCCTCTCCCTGTAGCTAAAAAAACGAAGATAAGGCAGCTAAGTCCAGCAAGGTGGCACCACTCAGTCCCAGCCATGTGGAGCCCCAGATGGTGAACTTTAAACTATAAAAAAAGGTTAAGCTTTGGTGGGAAACCCAGTAGGGAAGAAATCTGGGTACTTTAAGATTACCGCCCTTGCTATCATGGTTACCAACATTACCTTAATACTAACACCTGACAAGGGAACAAGAAAATAAAAGTACAGAGCAGTATCTGTGGAGAACGTACTACTAGCAAACTGAATCCAGCAGGGCATCAAAAAGTTTATACGCCATGATCAAGTGGGATTCATCTAAGGAATTAAAAGACTGCTCAAAAAAAGCAAACCAAGGATTGTGATACATGACATCAATAGAATGGAGGACAAAAACCATATGACCATCTTGTGATGGGGTGCCGACTTTACCCCAGAAAATAAGGTCCATGTTTTTGATATTGTGAAAAAAAGAATTTGAACACATATCATTCACAACATCTGGCAGGTTTATTCTTCTGGAAAAGGTCAGGGAGAGGAAAACTGGGGTGTAGGAAAAGACGGGGAGTACAGAAAGAAAATCCCGACCACCGATTCTTAGGGCATGCTTCCCGGTCCCGGGCAAGAGTCCAAGAGAGAGAAACACGTGGATTCCCGGGGTATATGAGAGGGCGGGGTCCTTAATTCCAGCCCCTCACTCTCAGGTTTCAAGTATTCCATAGGTTGAGCTCCAGGTGAGATTTGGCTCCTCCTCTTTCCAGGTGTGTGCGGTTACGTCTCCGGTAGGCGGTGGGCTGGGCTATACGTTTCTCTTGGGCCGAACCAAAATTTTTCCAAGGGGTGGACAACACTCTCCGGATTTTTTAAAAAGGCTAAAAACTATATTTCTATGAATTTTCCAAATACCTCTTTTCTACCTATCCTTTTACTTCTAAGCTACCTCATCAATCTCAGTTAAATCCATCATGATAAAACCTCTGAATTAATTTGATATAGGAGGTAGGTAGGAGGTGCCTCAACACATTGAAGACCATATAAGACAGACCCACAGCCAACATTATACTGAACGGAGAAAAGCTGAAAGTGTTTTCTAAGAGCGGCACAAGACAAGTGTCTGCTTTCACTACTCTTATTCAACACAGTTCTGGAAGTCTTAGGGCATTTAGGCAAGAGAAACAAATTCGAAATATGAAAGGAGGCAAATTATCCTTGCTTATCTATGACATGATTTTACATATGTAGAAACCTCAGGAATCACCAGGAAACCGTTAGAAATTATAAAAAAAGTTGTAGGATACAAACAAGCATACAGAAACCAGTCACATTTTTATACACCAATAATGAGCATGTTGAAACAAATCAAGACAGCAATAAAATTCACAATAACTACAGAATAAAATAGAATACTTAGGATAGATTTAACCAAGGAAATAAAGGAACTCTACAGTGAAAAACCACAGAAAACTGAGGCAGGAAGTTGAAGAGCACACACACACAAAATGGAAAGACATCTTGTGTGGCACAGGTAAGAAGCAGCAATACTGTTAACGTGTCCATGCCCCCAACGTGGTCTACAGAGGCAGTGCGGTCCCCATCAGGACACCAAGGCATTCTTACAGAGAGAAAAAACAGCCTTAAAATTTGTATGGAACCACAAAAACCCCAAATAGCTAACACAATCCTAAAGAAAGAACAAAGCTAAGTTGGGCATGGTGGTGCATGCTTGTAATCCTGGTGCTTGGGAGCCTGAGACAGGTTCTGTTTTAAAATAAAAGTACTTGAGGGGAAACTAAACATTAGCAGATTTTCTCTTCAGAGAATTAACTCTCAGTTAAAAAGCACACCCGAAGTGCCAGGCATTGTGGTACGGGTCTTATAAAACATACCTCACGTCACACCCATCACTACCTGAGCGAAGAGGTGAGCAGAGTCACGCATTCTGTTCAAGCCTTTGTAATTTGTAAATGGCTGAATCTGATTTTGAATCTGGGCTTGTTAGAGTCCTAAGTAGATTTACTTTTTTTCACCTTTATAAAAAGCATCTTAAAAGCCAGGCATGGTGTCGCACGCTTGTAATCCCAGCATTCGGGAGGCTGAGACCGGAGGATCCGGGTTTGAGGCCAGCCTCAGCTACCTAGTGAGGCACTCTGCAACTTAGTGAGACTCGGTTTCAAAATAAAGAATAAAAAATAGGGCTGGGGGTGTAGCTCAGAGGTAGAATGCCCCTGAGTTCAATCCCAGTACCGCAATAAATAAATAAATAAATAAAAAGCATCTTAAGCCAGGCATGGTTGAGCGTCCATGGAATCTTAGTACTTATGAGGCTGATTGCAGGAGGATTGCAGGTTCTAGGCTAGCCCCAGCAACTTGGCAAGACCTTGTTTCAAAGTAAAAAGTAAAAGGCTGGGGTGTAGCTCAGTGCTCCTGGATTCAATCCCCATTACCTAAATAAATAAGTAAATAAATAAATAAAGTTATCACAAATAACTTTTATGGAACTATTTGAGTGTATGATGCCAGCCACATGCTCCCCAATATTTTGGTGTTTATTTCTTACAAGAACATATTTCTGTTGAGCTGAAATGTAATGATCAAAATACAGTGCAGTTTACCTTGATGCATTGCTGCCTTCTCATCCTCAGACCTTATTCAAGTTTTCCAGTCATCCCAGTAATGCCCTTTATAGCAGATGACCCCATAATATCTGTTTATTTCCCTCTGGAAAAGTCCCTTAGTTTTTTTTCTTGACTTTCATGGACTTGGCGCTTTTGGAGATCACATGCCAGTTGTCTACTCGTATTTGCTATTTCCTGGGTTTATATGCCTTTGCAAGACTGTCACATAAATGATGTTCTTCAGCCAGGTGTGGTGGCGCACGCTTGTAATCCCAGCATTCGGGAGGCTGAGACCGGAGGATCCGGGTTCCCGGCCAGCCTCAGCTACCTAGTGAGGCACTCTGCAACTTAGTGAGACTCGGTTTCAAAATAAAGAATAAAAAATAGGGCTGGGGGTGTAGCTCGGAGGTAGAATGCCCCTGAGTTCAATCCCTAGTACCGAAAAAAAAAAAAAAATGATGTTCTTCTGATTGTATCTTATACCATAACCAATTACTCATGATGGCCATGTCTTCCCTTCTCTTCCCTTCCCTTTTTGCTTTTCCCTTACTGTGGCACCAGGCGTCTAATCCACGGGCCCTCTACCACTGAGCTACACCCCCAGCTTCGGTTGTTTTATTTCTGTTTTGAGATAGTCTCATTAAGTTGCCCAGGCTATTCTCGAATTTGTGATCCTCTTTCCTCATACTTCTTTTTTTTTGGTGGTGGTACTGGGGATTCAACTCAGGGGCATTCTACCTCCGAGCTACACCGACAGCCCTATTTTTTATTCTTTCTTTTTTTTGCGGTACTGGGGATTGAACTCAGGGGCTTTCTACCTTTGAGCTATACCCCCAGCCCTATTTTTTATTCTTTATTTTGAAACAGGGTCTTACTAAGTTGCGGCAGACCTCACTAAGTAGCTGAGGCTGGTCGTGAACCCAGATCCTCCGGTCTCAGCCTCCCAAATGCTGGGATTACAAGTGTGCGCCACCGCGCCCGGCTTACTCTTTATTTTGAAACAGGGTCTCACTAAGTTGCGGAGTGCCTCACTAGGTAGCTAAGGCTGGCCTTGAACCCGGATCCTCCGGTCTCAGCCCCCCAAATGCTGGGATTACAAGTGTGCGCCACCATGCCCGTCTTCCTCACACTTCTGAGTAGTGGAAATTACAGACTTGTGCCTGGCTCTTCTTGCTTTTGCAATTAACAGATGGTTTATGGGAAAGAGTCTTAAAACTATGTAAGTATTCCATCTCGTGTACTCTGTTTAGCCAGTCACTTTGTGTCTTACAGACTGTGTTTAGTGGATTACAGTCTCCCATCACCGTTGTTCCAGATTGAGTCAGTGGGCTCTTCCAGGCTGTCTCTGATGCGCCTGTCTCTCGGGAGTGTCTCTTCCTGCTTTCTGGCACAAGATGTTCTGGGCTCATCCTGTATTTTCACTACTCTAGTCCTGAACAGGCAGCCGCTTTTCAAAGGTGCCCTGCCTCTTTAGTGGAAGATGTGCTTAGAAGCCACACTCTGGGGACTTGGGTGCTCAGTGCTGTTGGAGCATTACTGCTTCTAGAGCTTCTTTGCGAGTGCACTCACTCACCTGCACCTTTATATCTGTGTTTGAGTGTGCCGATCCTGGGGTTCATGCCAGTGGTTCCATTTCCAACCCAGTATTTTAGGATTTACTCTCGTGTTAGTGTTCTTCCTTTTAACGTCATGAGAAACTGGCTTCCATTTTCCTCCATACGTCTGCGTTATGATCAATCTGCCTGTTCACGCAGCCGCTCATGTTTCACTACCTCTTCTCCTGCTTGAATATCCTGCTTTTCCTTCTCGGACTTAACACTTCCCACTCCAGATGCTGCTTCTCTTCCTGCAGTAAGGACACTCTCCACTTTAGGCCACACGGGCTCCCAGTGAATTTTCCTGATGACTTTATTATGTCAACACAGTCCCCTTACGATCATCCTTTTGGTGGGAGAGTACCAACTAGAATGTCCAGTGGGAGGCATTTAACATAAGAGCTGAAAAATAACATTTCCTGAGTTTAGTTTGGGTCAGTAATTTGTATTCTGCAGATAATCACGGAACTAGAATTGTTCCTTTGACAAGAAATTGGGACTTAATGGGCTGTTTCTGGAAGTCTCATTAGAGATTAAAAAGAGAAAACCCAGTTTACTGTTCCGCAGAGGATGTGCAAGGAGGTGTGCTCCTGGGTGGGCAGCAGGGCTTAGCATGAATGAGGCAACGAGTCTCCACAGAGAGGACTAATCGGCCCAGCCTGACAGCAAGCTAGATAGAGTGGAGGGTTGGATCGGGGCATCTCGATGCAGAGGCTCCTCCTCAGGAGGGTGAGCAACAGAGCAGCTGACAGCAGCAGCAGCTGGAGGAGGAGGAGGCCTGGAACGACGGCAACTTGGAGATGTGTGCGGTTCCGTGGGAAAGTACACAGAAAGGAGTGCCACAGTTACTGACCGGAGCCTGAAGTCTCACAGTGAGAACTGGGACAGTGAGCAAGCCAGGAGTCACGCCGCTCTGGAGAGAATGCCCATTCCCAAGACCGCTTGCTCGCTCACACTTTCTCCTCAGAACACACTGATGAGAAAAGTCTAACCCTGTGTTCTTGTAACACCCCAGGCTGCATATCCAGTACTTGGGGAATATCATGAAATCTTAGTTCCAAAATGCTTAAAGACATACTTTAATGCAATTAAACTATATGCTTATTGTTTTTTTTTTTTTTTTTTTTTAAAGCAAGAGAGATATGTAGATGGGTGTGGTGACGCACACCTATAATCCCAGTACTTGGGAGGCTGAGACAGGAGGATTGCAGGTTTGAGGCCAACCTCAGCAGCTTAGTGAGACTGTGTTCCAAAATAAAAGTAAAATAGAGTTGGGGATGTAGTTGACAGATAGAACACCCCTGGATTCAATCCTCAGTACCATTTAAAAAACAATAGGGAGCCGGGTGTGGTGGTGCACACTTGTAATCCCAGTACTTGGGAGGCTGAGACCGGAGGATCGCAGGTTTGCAGCCAGTCTCAGCTACTTAATGAGGCCCTCCGCAACTTAGTGAGACCTGGTTTCAAAATAAAGAATTAAAAATTGGGCTGGGGGTGTAGCTTGGAGGTAGAATGCCCGTGGATTCAATCACCAGTACCTCAAAAAAAAAAAAAAAAAAAAAAAAAAAAGAGGGGAGGCATGCCGGGAAATCAGATGATCAGATGTATAGTAGAGGTCAGAACAGTGGGTTACTCATGTCGAAGGACTTGGATACCAGGGATGGTCGGAATGGACTCGGGGGATTGGCCTGATGACTATTGAAGCTTGTTCTGATTAATTCATCATCTTTTCCTGTCTGCCCTGTACCTTAATTCAGCCTTTTGGGAGTTATTTACACTCTGAATATCTGAGGAAAATGCTTTATTTGATGGAAACCTTGTTTAGTAAATTATTATCCAGTGTTTATCTTTAGGAAACAATCAAATCCATATGTAGTTATTGAATTAACATAGAATTGCTAAAGTCAGAGAAATTAGAGAACTATTTAGAATGTAAAGTCATTTCCAGAAAAAAGCACATACAGTCCAGGGATGGAAAATGCGTCAACTTCTTGGGCTGGGATTGTAGCTTAGTGGTAGAGCCCTTCCTTAGCATGAATACCCAGCACTGCAAAAAACCAAAGCAGAAAATAGTATCAGGTTTTCCTTGACAAGAACATGTTAACAGTGGATGAATCTGGGTAATGATCTATGGCAGTTCCTTGAGTTATCCTTGTAGTGTTTGAAAATTTTAAATTATATAAAAATTAGAAGTCACAATCTATGTTGAATACCAAGGGTCCTATTTTTTTTTTTTTTTCTGGTGTATGGAGGACAGAAGAGTCTATTCCAGTGACTGAATATTGACACCATTTGGCTCTACAGCAAGAATTATCTACTGTCTCAGCACTAACAACCAGGACCAGAGGTCAGAGGTCTTGACTGAGATTTTAGATAGAAAGTAGAGGGAGTGGAGCTGGGTGTGGTGGAGCACGTTTGTAATCCCAGCATTTGGGAGGCAGAGACCAGAGGATCTGGGTTTGCAGCCAGCCTCAGCTAACTAGTGAGACCCTGTTTCAAAATAAAAAGAATAAAGAATAGGGCTGGGAGTATAGCTTGGAGGTAGAATGACCCTGAGTTCAATTCCCAGTACGGCAAATAAAAAAAAAAAAAGAAAGTAGAGGGAGTGGAATAGGATTTGAATGGAAGTTCCTAGTGATGAACAAGAGCAGAAAAGATGAAATACACTGTGGTCTAGGTCTCTCATTCGTCCCCATGGGCTTTCTCTGATGGTCTGTATGTATGCCTTTACCAGCTTGTACCTAGCAGAGATGTATGATTACAGTGCTCCAGTAAAAAAAAAAAAAAAAAAAAAATCTGGATTGATAATGTGGTTTGGTTTTTATTTTTTGTGTGGTACTGTGGATGGAACCCAGGGAAGTTCTATTTCTGAGCTGCACCCCCAGCCACATTTTATTATTTGTTTTGAAACAGGATCTCACTAAGTTGTGGAGGCCCTAAGTAGCTGAGGCTGGCCATGAACCTGTAATCCTCCGGTCTCAGCCTCCCCAGTATTGGGATTACAGGCGTGCACCACGCGCCCAGCTGTGGCTTGCTTGTGAGGCATGTGTGTTTGTCTCAGATCTGAGTGATGCTGCCTAGCATCAGGGCAGCTCAGCTTTCATTTGAGTACAGAGTACTGAGTAAAGTACCTTCACAGATCTTGTTACTGTTGAGCCCAGAGTCTAGATCTTAGGTTATGTGACTTTCCCCCTCATTTACCATAATCAACCCACAACTCCTACTGTCTGCACACAGGCACATTTGTAGATGAGTGACATGAGGGGAGGAGTCCTGGATGATCTGCTTGCCTTCGGAGCAGCATGATGAACACAGTCCTGGCTTCCAGCATGGCTTCTCCCGTGGTCAAGGCCTTCTGCCTCCTCCTGGTCGGAGTCTCGTCCTTACTCTAAGGGTTACTTAGGTTTCTTTTTTTGTTTTCCATATTTGCATTCTTTCCCTTCTGGCTTCATAGCAGAAACAGGGGTTTCTTTTATATCACATATGTTTCAAATTATCTAGTTTTTCCTTATTAAATAGTTGCTTCTCAAAATGATTATTGGGTGCATGTGAGGGAAGGAAAAAATGGAAGACTAAAGTGAGCTGTGCACGCTGAGTATTTTCCCTGCTTCCTTAGAACGCAGCGTTCCCTGTGTCTAACAGGTTAGCAGTAGATGAGTCGTGGTAGGGCCTGCTGTTTACCTTAGTAGGTGCAGTACCCCCTTCTTCTTTTTTATGTTGACAGAGACACCTGTGTTTTCTCAGGTTGCACACAGAGAACCTATGTAAAACAGGTTAGCATATAAACCCCTCTCTAAAAGCATCAGTTTATCAACCCAGTCTTTCTCTTTTGTCAGCTATTCAGCATCTGTATTTGCTTCTGTGAGCCCTTAGAAATAATCAGTGACTCTTCTGTTAATGAAAATTTATTCCTAGATGTCTGATACACATTAAATACCGTGTTAGAATAACAGATGTGGCTGCCAAACATTGTCGGCCCTTTGCAGGTATATGGAATTGTGAGAATGCTCATTTTGAGATTCTTTGTAAAGAGTTAAGACTTATGAAGTATGATGTGAAACATCCAGGAATAATATCGAAGTCACAGTAGCTATTATTTTCTTTGAGTGGGATTATGTAATTAGTATATTGGTAGTTGGATCAGATGCTATACTTTATGCCCTCTCTACCCTTTGTAAGATTTTTTGCCCTATAAAATTATGTATGGCATTGGGCAAGATTTTGTTTTTACAGGAGACTTAAGTAAAAGGTAGATTCGTGGTAAATAATATTTATCTCCTCTGTTCACTGTAATCTGGGATTAGTGTACTTTTGTTAGCAGTCAACTAGAGATAAGTGCTATGAAGTGAGTAATATATAGCTTCGATGAAGATTCTACTTAACTGAAAATGGACCTGAATTATTCATGCAGTTTACCAACATTTATGTCCATTAATAAAGTGATAGTTTATTTGGGAAAAAAATCGTGTACCTTGTTAATTTTTTTGGCATTTTCCTGCCCTGAGTTCATTTGTCAAAGTCATCAGATATTCTATTATACTAATGGCTTTTGATTGTTTGACAGCTTTTCATAGTTCTTGATTTGCTAATTTGGTAAGACTCTCATGATGATTTTCTTCTTTGTCAGTCTTCAACTGTTCCAAAGAGGGCATAGTAACTTTGAGGGCCGTAGATTATTAATTGTACTTTGCAAATAGTTAAATATACTCAAGGTAAAGGAAATTTTATAGGATTAAAAAATTCTGTGCTCCATTCTATGTTGATGATATTTGAAGCTAATTTTATTTCATCAGTGACCTAAGAAGCTAAACTTAAAAAAAAAAAGACATGCATTAACAAAACTATCTTAGAACCTTGTTTATGAAAATATCTAAAGGATGGAAGAGTTTGTGAAAGACAGCTGCCATATTGTTCTTAACTCAGTTGCTTTGAAGTAGCACTCAAGTTTCCTGTGATGATGGAGATATTCCATATTTGTGTTATTATCACAACCACCAGCCAGTTGTGGCTAATGTGAATAGGAGGCTGGATCTTGGTTTTATTTCATTTTAAGTAATCTAAAGAGCCACATGTTGCTGTTGGTTTTGTATCAGACCGAAGAGCTCTGCAGTGTTTCACAGAGTGCCCAAGCCGAGGCTTGGGAAGTGATGGTCTCTTTGTGGGTTTCTGGAAACTGAAGGCCAAAATACTGCCTGGAGTCAGAAATATTGCTCATCAGTCTTCTTGATTTTTCCGTGCAATAATTTAAGAACTGTCTTTTGCTCTTCCCTAGTTTTACATTGGGGAAAATTCTGAAATGTTCTTTTTCATTGACTTCAAAAGCACTTACTGTATACTTAGATGAGCAGTACAGTGGCAGCATATTGTGTTATAGGTTAGATTAGTTGTCACAGAGACAGCTCTACTGACCCGAGAGCTTATTGGCTGCAGGAAAACAATCAACTTTTGCTTTATTCAAAATTACTGAACTCGAAGGGGAAATAGCAGCTTTTGCCTTTCTACAAAAACAATTCTTCTGACTACTTTCCATACCCTGTTACTTTTATCTTTGTCATTTATTTTCCCTGAAAAAGTTTTCTGCCCGCAAGTGTGCTGTGCTTCAAGAAAATTTCATATATAGTTGAACTTGGGAGTTGATGTTGACATTACAACAGTGTTCTTGCTTTGCAAGATAGTCCTTGCAGCTCCTCTAACTAGCACCTCTAAAGTTTGTCATCATCCCCAAGTTAATTCAGATTGTTAATCGAAGATTAATCAGAAGTGAAGCTACATTAATCAAGGGGGAAATAGATTAGTGTATGAAAGTTGTTTTTGATCATTGAGTGAAGTGAGGCCTTTGTCATCAAGGAAAGCTGCCAGTTAGCTGTGGACTGGTGAGCTGTGTCTTCACCTTCCAGCTGCCTCAGTTTCCCTGCTTGTACTTTCACAGTGTGAAATCTATTTTTGTCAAGCTTAATATAAGAAATGAAGAGAAATAACTGGTTTCATTTAAGTTCATTCTGTGAATCAGAAAAGTGGTTCTTAGCAGGTGCTCTGAAGTGAAGGCTAATTTGGCCTTTTCATAAATAGGGTCTCACCTGCAGTGCCAGGACTCTGTATATCCACAAATTAACTCACAACTGATACAGAGGCTTGTAGGAAGGTCAGCATTTCATTAAGTGTAAAGGCATTCCTAGTTGTCATGCAAAAACCTGCCTGAGGGAAATTTGAAGGATATTGTTCTCATTCAAGTGTGGTGGTGCAGTTTTGTAGTACTGGGTGCACCCAGTACTTGGGAGGCTGAGACCGGAGGATTGCGGGTTCACAGCCAGCCTCAACTACTTAGTGAGGCCCTCCACAACTTACTGAGACCTGTTTCAAATAAAGAATTAAAAATAGTACTGGGGGTGTGGCTTGGAGGTAGAATACCTCTGGGTTCAATCCCCAGTATCCCCCCCCCCCCCCAAAAAAAAAAGTGCTTTACTGGTAATGTTGTAAATGCTGAAGGAAAAAAAAAGGAGAAAGTTTTATAAGTATAAGGAAGATAGTGGTTTGAAGTAACTTCTATAACTTATATTTGGAATACACTTACTGTACATTGAAAGAAACTTTCTTGGGCTGTATTTGTGTATTTACAGTAAGGCAGTGTACACATTATAACCTTTCTCTCAGCAGTTTATCAACTCCCTGCCAATCCTCCTTCACCGTCATCTCAGGCAACCGCTGGGCTGCTTTTACTATAAATTAAATTGCATTGTGTACACTTTTATATAAAGAGCATACAGTACATATCCTTTGGGAGGGGTCTTGCTTCTCAGCATAATTATCTTGTGATTCATCCACATTATTGCTTATATTAAAAGTTCACTTTTTCCCTTTGCTGAGTATTTGCTGTGGTGTGAACATGGCTTAGCTGTGTCTCCCAAAGGCTTCGCTGCTGAAGGTGTGGTCTCCAGTGTGGCAGGATTCAGGTGGTTGACCTTGAGCCCCAGTCCTGGAAGGGATTACCGCTGGTCTTGAGGACTGGGTCGATGGCCAGGGAAGCACATTGGTATAACAGAGCACCTCATCGCCCTCACTCTCCTCTGTATACACAGGGCACTCAACATGACGTCACCTGCAGTGTGTGTGCTGCCACCCAGCATTCATCAGAGGCCCAACAGATGGCCCCCTTGAGCTTGGGCTTTTAGTCTTTCCAACTGTGAGCTGAGTAAGCCTCCTATCTTTATATAGTCCTTGGTATCAGGTATCCGTTACAGCAACAGGAAGTGAACTAGTACAGTCATATCTGTTGTGTGGCTATACCATGGTTGCCTATCCATTTATATGTCGATGGACACTTGGATTGTTTCCAGGTTTTGATTCTTACAGATGAAGCTACTGTGAATATTCACATACAAGTCTATATGGTCATATATTTTTTTTCTTTTGGGTAAATGCTTAGAAATGTAATGATTAAGTCCTACAATAAGCCGGGTGTGGTGGCGCACGCTTGTAATCCCAGCATTCGGGAGGCTGAGACTGGAGGATCTGGGTTCGAGGCCAGCCTCAGCTACCTAGTGAGGCACTCCGCAACTTAGTGAGACTTGGTTTCAAAATAAAGAATAAAAAATAGAGCTTGGGGGTATAGCTCGAAGATAGAATGCTCCTGACTTCAATCCCCAGTACCGCAAAAAAAAAAAAAAAAAAAAAATCCTACAATAGCTGTATATTTAACTTTTTGAGAAACTACACAGTCAAGTGTGGTGGTGCACATCTGTAATCCCAGTATTTGGGGGGCTGAGACAGTGGGATCATAGATTTGAGACCAGCCCCAGCAATTTAGTGAGGCCCTCAGCAACTTAGTGAGACCCGTTTCGAAATAAAAAATAATATATGGCTGGAAGT
This sequence comes from Graphiurus murinus, assembly GCA_004027655.1. Taxonomy (NCBI): domain Eukaryota; kingdom Metazoa; phylum Chordata; class Mammalia; order Rodentia; family Gliridae; genus Graphiurus; species Graphiurus murinus. The sequence continues at coordinate 25,155 of PVLC010006259.1, read as the reverse complement.
GTAGTTTGGAGGTATAATGCCCCTGTGTTTACCCCCAGTAAACTCCCCCCCCAACCACACACAAAGAAAATGTCCAACTTTTCTAAAGTGATTATACTGTTCACTGCTCCTCTCAGCAATGTGTGAGAGTTTCAGTTCTTCTGTATCTTCCCCAACACTTGGCAGGGTTAGTCTTTTTCATATTAGCTCTGCTAGTAGGTATGTACTGGTTGGTGTCTTATTGTGGTTATAATTTGTACTTTCCCCATGATACTATAGTTACCTCCCAGCAGGGTTCCACCTTGATCTACACCTTTTTGTTTTGTTTTGTTTTGTTTTTACAGTACTGGGGATTGAACCCAGGGGCATTCTACCTCCGAGGTACACCCCCTGTCCTATTTTTGTTGTTTATTTTGAAACAGGGTCTCACTAAGTTGCGGAGGACCTCACTATGTAGCTGAGGCTGACTGTGAGAACCCCATTCCTCCTGTTTTAGCCTCCCAAGTACTGGGATTACAAGTGGGTGCCACCATGCCAGGCTCCCCCCGTTTTTTTGCGGTACTGGGGATTGAACTCAGCGTTCTACCTCCGAGCTATACCCCCAACCCTATTTTTTATTCTTTATTTTGAAACCAGGTCTCACTAAGTTGCGGAGTGCCTCACTAGGTAGCTGAGGCTGGCTGCGAACCTGGATCCTCCAGTCTCAGCCTTCCAAGTACTGGGATTACAAGCGTGCGCCACCACGCCCAGCTCCCTTTTTGTTTTGAAACAGGACCTTGGTAAGTTGTTGAGGGTCTTACTAAATTGCTGAGGCTGGCCTCAAACTCATCATCTTCCTGACTTAGCTTCCCAAATATTGAAATTACAGGTGTGCTCCACCATGCCGGCTGACATTGAGGATCTTTTCATGCATTTACTTACCATCCATGTATCTCTTCTGGTCGACCATCTAATTTTTTTGCCCATTTTAAAATTGGGTTGCTCATTTTACTATTATTGATAGTTTAATATATACATTATAAATATGTATTTTTTCCACATACATATTTGTAAAGATTTTCTCCTGCTTTGGTTTAATTTATTCTCATTCATATTCGTCTTCCCTCCCTCTCTTTCTCCTGGAGATTGAATGCAGGGGATTTCTACCACTGAGTTATACCCCCAGCTCTTTTTTATTTTGAAACAGGATCTTGCTAAATTGCCGAGAGCCTCTTTAAATTGCTCATTCTGGTCTTGAACTTGCTACCCTCCTATCTCAGCCTCTGAAGTACTGGGATTACAGGTGCACACCACCATCCCCAGCTTATCTGTTTTTTTTTTTCTTTTTTTAGCAGTGATTTTTGAAGAGCAGAAGTTTGAGGTTTAATTTCAGTATAGTTTAGTGTTTCCATTAGCTCTTTTGTAGTTTGTATTTTCAAAGACTTTCCCTAGTTTTGTTTTAAAGTTTACATTTAGATCTGTGGCTTATTTTATGGTATTGGTAGTTTAAAAGACTGTCCTTGGTTGCATTGTCTTTGTCAAACACCGGTTGTTCATATATACACCCCTTCCCCCCCTCGCTCCCATTCTGTTTTCTGTTCCATTGATTGTTTGCTTGTCTTTATATAGCACCATATTCTCTGGATTACTGACGGTGCGTAGTAATTCTTGAAATCAGGTAGGGTTAATTCTTCAAATTTATTCTTCTTTTTCAGAGTTGTTTTGCCTATTCTGGGTTCTTTCCATATCCGTATGAGTTGTAGAATCACTTTGTCAACTTCTACAGTCAAGTTTGCTGGGTTTGTGTGATCCCTGGAGAGAACCAGCACAGCAGAGGAGGATCTTAAAGCAACAGGCAGGAACTTGAGGAGGCCTCTGAAGCAGGACTTAGGTGGAAGTTTTTAGCATTAGACATCTTCTTTATTAGAAAAAAAGACCTCAGGGGTAGTTCATGCCTATAAATTCTGGCTGCTCAGGAGGTTAGACTAGAAGGACCTGAGTTTGAGGCCAGCCTTACCAACTTAGCCATACTTTCATTCCCCCTCCCCCCACCCCATTGTAAGTTCTCTAGTTTCTGAGGCAATCAATACCCACCACTCTTGAATTCCAAGCTTTCCTAGTCAGGCCTTTGGGAGGAGACACCATTGAGACACTGTTCCTCTCTCCTTTCTGATGGCTCTTTCCCGGGCCATATATGCACTGATCGTTATTCTGCTGAATACTCAGGGGGAACCCTGTGCCACACACGGCTCTTGCATCTCAGTTATTCTGTTCCATGAGCTCTAGCTGTTTTGTTCCTCAGGACTCCCCGCTCATTTCCTCAGCTCAGGGCATCTGCTGAGCAGGGCCCAATGTAAAATGAAAAGTGGAATGGCAAGAGCAGAGCATGGGGCAGACGCAGGGTCCTCTGAGCTGCTCCTGCGTGCAGGCCCCTTCTCTGCCCGTAGCCTGGGTCTCCTCAGCAGCGGACAAGAGGCGGTCCTGTGTGTTGGGGATCATGGTCCTTTTTGTGCCTTAAAAACTACTGTCACATGAGGTTTTTTTTTTTTTTTTTTTGCGGTACTGGGGATTGAACCCAGGGGCATTCTACCTCCGAGCTATACCCCCAGCCCTATTTTTTATTCTTTATTTTGAAACCGAGTCTCATCAAGTTGCGGAATGCCTCACTAGGTAGCTGAGGCTGGCCGCGAACCCGGATCCTCCGGTCTCAGCCTCCCGAATGCTGGGATTACAAGCGTGCGCCACCATGCCCGGCTTGTCACATGAGTTTTTGTTTTATGTTATTCGGTTGTTTCAGGCAGGATGATAAATCTAGTCTTCCTAAGTCTATGTTGCCTGTAAGAAGAAGTTATTTTTAGTGTACATTTTGTTTAAGGACCTGATACCTTCTTTTATGTCAAAATAGGATAGGATTCCCCTACTTGGTCTGTTGGCTTTTAGTACTTTAGAATATTGCCTATCATTTGCTGTTTCCCTGTCTTAATCCTTTGGCCTTGAAGTGGAAGCAGATTTCTTGGTAACCATCAGCTCATTTTTTTTGAATTGTACCACTTGGTTTTAACCGACTGCTGGTTTCCTGCTTGAAGTCACTCTGCCGTATCTCCATGCGCAATTGAAATGCAGGCTCAGATGGGTAAGGACAGTCCTCTTCCCCTCCTGCAGGCGCCCCCCCACCCCAGCAGGTGACGCGCATTTGTGCAGTTTGGTGCCAGCATCTCTTCAGTTATGCCCTGCCCCATTAGCAAGGATATACAGTGATACCAAAATGAATTTGTCGAGTTTTATGGCTTCATGATCTATTGTGCCATATTAATCCTACTGCAGTGTTATTAAGTCATTTTTTCTCCCCTCAAATTAATGTTGACATTCTATTACTGAATTTGTTCTTGTCCCAGATTAAAACATAAAGGAAAAAATATTTTGTTACAATATTAAAATTAATTGTAAGGTTAGCAGCACCTTGCTTGGTCAAGTAGAATCCTCGTGGAAACATTATAATGGGAATCTGTTCTCTGTTTTCCTCTTACTCTTGTGCACACACAAATCAAGCACAATCGGAATATGCCTCTGAGGTCACCAAGAGAATACAAAAAGGGGCGGGGGCAAGTTTAAACTACAAGATTTTCTTAAAATGGTAAAAAAAAATCAGTGGCCTGAGGACAGGAACTTTATCTAGCTGGCGCTTCCAATCTAGAGGGTGACAGATGTGCTGGTGGTGATAGATACATAGGCAGCAAGATTTGGGCTGACTTAGGATTCTGTTTTATTCACAGGTATAACTTATTCTCAGAAATTAGGGGCACTTAAACAACAGTAACACCACAGTGGTGCCACCTCTCGTGAGTCAGGACACCACGACAATTAGAACTCTGGGATAAGAAGAGAGCGATTGTTATTGTTGCAGAATTAGTGCTTTTCTGTGAGTGGGAGGGAGGGGAGCCTTGGCTTGCTGGCGTTGAGCCCAAACCAGGCGGCGGTGTGCAGGAGAGGGCCTGGTCCGGGTCAGCTGAGTGCTGAGCACGGGTGGAAGCCAGGACCGCGGCTCAGCCTCCACTCCAGCCTCTACTCAGCAGGTGGCCTGTCTTTCGTCGCACAGTGGGAGCTCAGCAGCAGCTGGCTTTCACTCGGGAAAGTGACCGTCAGCTTAAAACTGGTGTTGAAGTCTGGTGGACTTCATGTCAGCATCCAGGGGTCCTCTTACATTCCCCTAAAAAAGAAAAGAAAGGGGACTCCAGTTTTGTTAAATGACATGTAGAGGTGCAGGTTTTTTAGCCTTATTTTAGTGCATAAAAAGAAGTAAATAGTCATAAGTTTTTTGATAAAGCCTTGAGTCCTTCTATCTGTCCAGCTTTATGTCTACCTGGCTCTTTGGGGGGAGTGGAGCAAATGGGAAGTTAGTGGAGAAAGCAGTTCATTTTATAGAAATTTCAAAATATCCCGGAGTGAGTACATTCTTCTGATAAAAATGAAGATGTGTGTGTATTCCCAGTGAAGCAAGTGTCCCTGTGAAGCGGCAGCTCCAAGTGGCTCCTGCCCTGGACTCACTGCCTCTTAACCCTCACCCAGTAACACTCCTGCTCAGATGCAGAACTTCTCAGACCCTGTGCAAGTGCTTTGTTGAATCTAGACAGAGCCAGATCCTGCGATCAGACTGGGCGACACGCAGACTCCTCCTGGGAACTGGCAAAGGTGCAGCAGCTCTGCCTCGGTCACGATTTGTTTGGTCTCCACTGCCCTTTCTTTATAAAGGAGTGTTATTACTGTCAGACAGCAGTTTGTTGCTGCAAAATGAAACATCTTCTTTCAAGTAATGTCTGTTAAATAGATTTAATATTTTCTGGGAGGAAATTCTAGTTCCTCAGGCAAGACTAGATCTCTTCTAATCACTTTTATATGCATACTCTTACATAGCATGTTTTGAAAACTGCTGGTTGTTAAGCTTATTGGAGTTGGAAGAAAATACAAGTTATAAAATTTTGTAGAAGTTTTTCATACTACATTAGAAGAAAATACTAATTTTGCCAATAAGTAGGAAAAAGTAGAAGCCATGTTCCCATAGTAACGTTATCTCTGTCCTCACAGCTGCGTTGTTACCCCATTGGACCATGTGATTAATGCCCTTTCCTGATAGCTAGAGAAGCACATAGGACTCTCTGTATAGCTGCCTGTGAACTTTAATGCTGCTTTCCCAGTAGCTGGGTAGATATGTGGTCTCAATATGTATCTCCATTTTGACCTTTATGCTCTCTGTTCCTCCTAGACTTTGTCCTTGCTGTGGTTCTTGCCACATCTGTTGCATAGTCTCTCTGCCCCCACCCCTGCCAGAAATGTCAGTGTTCCGAAATGTATTTATTTTGTAATTTTTTTCTCTCCATTCCTGACTGTCTGCTTTATTTTCCCTATGCAATTCAAGTCTGTTCATTTCCTTGCAACATAGTGTCTGTGTATAAACTTACTTTTTTTGTGTGTGTGTGGTACTAGGGATTAAACCCAGTAGGTTGATGAGAGTCTCACTACTTGTTGAGGCTGTCCTTGAACCTGTGATTCTCCTATCTCAGCCCCCCAAGTACTGGGATTACAAGCGTGCACCACCACGCCTGGCTTATTGCTATTTTTTAAAATTAAAGCGCAGTACATCTTAAGTACTTTCCTCAGCTGCCTGTCTCCTTTGAGGCCAGCTCTCGTTCTGAGTTAAACTTTTAACATCGCCTTGCGTTCCTAGCTCTTCTCTTGCTGCTCTTGCTGACTTGGTCTGTGGTCAGGCTGCTCTTGCACTCTTGTGGGCCCACGTGATCCTCCCACCTCAGCCTGTGCTGCCAATCTTTCCAAATTCCTGATAACGCGAACTATTTATTGTCATCAATAACAGTAAATTATTAGTGCAGATATATGATGAATTTCCTTTAAAAACTCAGGAATTTAATTTTTCTGAAATATTTAATTACTTGCCTTCACCCTATTAAAATAAAAATTGTCAGAGTGATGATTGGTTTAAACATAGTCACATCACACAGCATAGTCCAGTAGTATTCTTGTCTTGTTTAATTGGCATGTAACTGAGTTCTTTTGGCTTATTGTGATGTTTTCAGTCATTGCAAAAATATCGAAATCTTCCTTTAAAGACCAGGTTACCGGTTAAGAAATCATTATTAAACAACCAAACAGGGTATATCATAGGACTAACAAGAGAATTGGATTTCTAATATTTTGTGCTTTCACATTTACTTACTAGAATTGTGGGTTTGTGGTTCAAAGAACAAGTTCATGACGTGTTTTGTTTCTGTTAGGAAAAATCATGTTACATAATGATTATGGTGTTAAAATTCCAAAATGGAACAAAGATGTCATGTGGGGATGCTGTAATCTCAAAGATGGAAAACTCCAGATGTGCCTTCAGAGACAAGGCGGCTTGCGTTCTTTCCCACAGTGGAGGGAGGGGCTGAGTTTCTTTTCTTTCAGTGGTTTCTACCCACAGGAGACCACGGTGTCTGTCTGGCAGAGCTGGTTCCTCAGTGTGCACTTTTTTGATGGAGACTGTATCCGAGGTCTGGCGTTGCTTTCCTCACCCCGAAATTGCCTGCCATCACACCCTTGTGGGAGTAGGGCTAATTATGAGCTGGAGGCCACATTTTTCACTGTTTTGACTGTGTGTTTGGCAGGGTGTAGAATACTACTTTACTTCTTCAGGGTATCTATATTTATCAAATTCAGTGTAGATACCTTTATAATATTAAATATGTGATTTGTAACTTACAGTTCCCACCAATAAAGCACGACTGCTTAGTTATGAATCAGGTAGTAGATTAAGCAGTTTGCTACATCTTGCGGCACACTAAGATTGTTTGACCGTTGGCTGGATTTCCAGACGCCATCTGTGCCTTGCCGTCCCCTATAGGCATTTGTCCTCGGTGGTGGACGCCAGGCAGCTTCCCCAGCTCTCTTGTAGTCTAAAGACCACCCAGAGGTTTTCTGCTTCTTCTGTTGAATTATTTTTGTAGGATAAATTCCCAGAAGTGGATTACATTTACTCTTAAACCTCATATGTGAGTTTGTGCCTAGCAACACCTTTATTATGTGAATTAGGGAGAAATAAATATACAGAGTAAAGTGTATAAAGTCATTTAGCATATAAACAATAGGAAAGAGTTGACATATTGATACTGTTTTCTTATTTCCAGTGGAAAAGTTAAAACTGCAGAGATAATAGGCATATATTAAATAAAAACGCTTTAGCATCTTAGTCTAGCTCTGTGGTGTAGTCTTTCAGTCCTATCTGTCTGTCTATCATTTTGTGGTACTGGGAATTGAGCCCAGGGGCATTCTACCTCTGAGCTAAACCCCCAGATCTATTTTATTCTTTTACTTGGAAACAGGGTCTCACTAAGTTGCATATGGCCTCACTAAGTAGCTGAGGCTTGGCCTCGGCCTGCGATCCTGTCTCAGCCTCCCGAGTACTGAGATTACAAGTGTGCCCACCATACCCAGCTCAGTCTTTTCAGGAGCATAGCCGGTATGTGATTCCAAGCCCTGTGAAGAGAATGGGGATGTCGGAGAGAATACCGTGTAGTGATAGAAGAGGGTTCTGTTGACTCTGATGAGAAAAACGGAAGTAGGTTTGTCACCACACGCCAGAAAGCAAGGCATTCAGCCGGGTGTTCACACCTACAGAGAGCTGGAGCCAGGTGCACAGCAGTGGGAGGGAAGGCTCAGGTGAAAGCACAAGCAGTCCATAGCCCAGAGGAGCAAGCCTGCAGGCAAGCATGGGCCCTCTGGACCGACCGCAAGTGCTTTGTTCCTCCACTGAGGACCAAGGCCTCTGTTTCCTTCATCCCTTCCATCCTGGCACACAGCACACCCTGCATGAGCGCTCGTTGGATGAGTTGAGTGGTGAGCCAATGTGCAGTGCAGGTTGCAACTAGGTGACTCCAGGCTTCTTGGCATGGGTGCAGCAAGCTGCTGGGGGGAGACCTGTGGCTCCAGGATGACCTGCAGACTGGAAGAAGGGGCTGTGTTAATGGCTACGTTGAAGCCCCATTAGAAAACTCAGATCCTCTGAAAACCTGCATTTGAGTGTTTATAGTGGTTTATTGTGATCTTTAGAACCTGCGAGCAGCCAAGGTCTACTTCAACAGGTGCATGAGTAAATACTGAAGCACATTCACAAAATGGAATAGTATTCAATGAAAAAAGAAATTAGTTATTAAGCCACAAAACGATGGATGCATCTTAAGTTCAAATTTCAAAATGGAAGAAGCTGATCTGAAAAGACTCCATTCTGTGTGATTTCATTTACATGACATTGTGGCAGATAGAAAACTAGTAACACAGAAATCAGTGATTACCAAGAGGGAGCAGAAGGGCTGAGCAGGTGAAGCACAGGGAGGTTGGGTTGATGAACCTCTTCTGTACTAAAGTAGAATAGTGGGTATATGACATTTGTCCAAACATGCAGAACTTTACAAAGAAGGAACCTAATGAATGCAAACTTAAAGCCATCTGATTTAGGACTTTGGGACATGCCAGTATAGAATACAGTAGGTGGCAGAACAGGTTTACTGTATCATAGAGGCATGAATCAGCCTTACTGCGGGGCTGGGATGGGATCGAAAACTCCTGAATTAAGTAACTTTGAATAGAGAGAATCCATAAGACTAAACACAAAAGATCTGCATGTAAGCACTGCACTCCAGTTGATAAAGTTGTTTTTCATGGGGTTGGGGTATGAGTTAACAGTTCTGATACTGCTATATATGTGTTCTGAGATTGGATTATTAAGTAAATGGATGGGGGATAGTGAAAGCCAGGCTCTCACTATTGATGTGGAAGTTCACAGATGAGAAGGGAAGAAGGCTAGTTGAGTCTGTGTAGTAATGGATTAGCTAAGGAGACATCAGTAAGAACTTCAGTATAGAAACGTTGATAGCTGTACATCTGTACGCAGGTTAGTGAACACATGTGTGTTACCTTGCTTTGTCAGCTGAGGGCCCAGGAGTGACCATGTCAAGGAGCACTGACCATCCCAAGCACCTGGATCTGAGTTGCTAACTTTGTTGGCCAGTGAAAGGAGCCAGCCTCTGGGAGAAGTGGCTGTGTCTACGCCTGGGGCAGGAAACGCACAGGGTGATTTGGAGGGCATTGTGGTTCCAGAAAGGAAGGGAGCACCTTTAAAGAATCCCACAATGACGAGGGCATTCTCTTCCAGTGACCCAAGTTGGAACAGTTTGAACAACAGAATATAATGGTTTTAACCCACAGTGTGGAGCAGATAGCCGTGACTCCATGCTGATGTAACTAGTGGTTGATTACATAAATTAATGATTCCAAATAACTTATGTAGAAATCCTGCCCTTAAGGAGCCTCACTCTCCACCCCTTAATTGTGGCCTGTGTGTGTGGTGACCCCCTTTCAGAGAGCAGTTTCTCATGGAGGCACTGACAAACATGGCTCCATGGGGGACCAAGGTCGGCCTCCACAGTGATAGTTTCTGTTGAAAGCACACACCCTCGATCTGCACTTCATCATCCTCACGGTCTTCCCGAAAGACCTCAGCCAACAAACCTAGCCCAGCCAGGAGGAAACATCATGTAAACTCAAGCTGGCCAGGGACTTTTCTGACTGTGAGGGTTATTAATAACAAGGGCTGGGCTGGGCGTGACACCTCATGTTTGTAATCCCAGTATGTGGGAGGCCAAGACAGGAGGATCACAGGTTTGTGGCCAGCCTCAACAACTTAATGAGGCTCTGTTTCAAAACAAAAAATAAAATAGGGCTGGGGGTGTAGGTGGGTTCAATTTCTAGCACCGCAAAAACTTACCAACCAACCAGCCCACCACCTTGGGTCTTCGGATATGTCACAGCCAAGAGCAGCCTAAAGAGGTGTGACTGTGCGGTGTAATGTAGTGCCCTGGGTGCCATCCTGGGACAGGAAAGGGAAGTTGGGTCTTCCACTTACTTAGTGCTTCTTTCTTTCATGCATCAGCAGAAGTGTCCATCAGTGAGAACAGCACAGGAGCTGAACCTCTGATGCACTGGGTACTGCTCAGAGTTTGCTCTGTTTTGAAAAGAAAACAGGTTGAAGAACTCAGGACAAGCTGGGCGTGGTGGCACATGCCTGTAATCCCAGTACTTGGGAGGCTGAGGCAGGAGGATCACAGGCTTGAGGACAGCTTCAGCCACTAATGAGGCTCTCAGCAACTTAGCAAGACCCTGTTTCCAAATGAAAAATAAAATAGGGCTGGGGCACTGCCCGGAGGTAAAAGGCCCTTGGGTTCCATTTCCAGTATTCCAGTACCTCCCGCCAACACACACGCACACATGCACGCGTGCGTACACACACACACACACACACACACAACACACACACACTCCCAGCATCACTTAGAAATGCAGCATTATTTGTAGAGCCTCTGTAAAAGGATTTTTTGTATATCTAAAACTCTGAGCCCTGAGGTGGAAAGCATTCCCATTTTTATTCAGTCTTAAATAAATCATACTCTCTTAACTGTGAGTAGGGTAGTACCAACTTTGAAATTGAATATTCCCCTCTTCACAAGTCCATTTCTATTAGCATCCAGCTTTTCTGGACATGTAAGGTGCCCCTGAAACTACAGTTGGCTCTGTGTCTTGTGAGGAGGTCTGTGCTGTTGCAAACCATCTCATCCTGATGCTGTCTCCTGCCCAGTTTACTTTGTGTTCTTAGAGTCTTCCTGCAGAGCAACATAAACTTAGAATGTTATCTTGTAATGGGCTTTTGGTCAGCATTTCACAGGTCTGGATTTATTTTATCTATCTATCTATCTATCTATCTATCTATCTATCTATCTATCTATCTATCTGATTGAGCGTATGGTACCAGGGATCAAACCCGAGGACATTCTACCTCTGAGCTACATCCTAGTTTTTATTCTTTTTGTTTGTTTGTTTAAAATGGAGTTTATTTGCTCAGTATACCAAATAGGATGCTTGCAAGCACTGTCATGACAAATGTACAGAAATATGCAGATCAACATAAAACAGTAATTTAGTTTAAATGAAGGGAAATTTCTTGTGCTATGACAGCATATTCCCAAGAAGAATCTTAATTATACATTTCAATAAAATAAAAGGGTAATGGATTAAGTGGGAGTCAGCTTGTAAGTTTTTCTTAAAAATAAAACCCTAACTCTATCAATCCATGCCAGTTAAACACTAAACTAAAATTTCCAAGTAAGCACAGAAGTAGATAAAGCAGTTAGTTACCTTTTTTGCTTGAATGGTCCAGAGGAATATGGTTACTACAAATACAGCAGGAGACTGAGCAAATCATCTTTAGAACCGAGTGTACTAAATTGCAGTCTGAAATTGTGCTAAATGCTCATCGTTAGTGTGGCATATTTTGGCCCATGATGGTAGTTTATGCCAAGACAGATCACAGTTTATTACAGAAACACATAAGATTACTCTTACTTTGTTTTTAAATATAGATGTAGATTTTAAAAAGCCAGGTATAGCCGGGCGTGGTGGCGCACGCTTGTAATCCCAGCATTTGGGAGGCTGAGACCGGAGGATCCAGGTTCAAGACCAGCCTCAGCTACGTAGTGAGGCACTCCGCAACTTAGTGAGACTCGGTTTCAAAATAAAGAAAGCTCGGAGGTAGAATGCCCCTGAGTTCAATCCCCAGTACTGCCAAAAAAAAAAAAAAAAAAAAGCCAGGTATACTTCCACATACAAAGGCAAGTTTTCCCAGGAGGAATTTCCAAGAAGTAGTCTGAGGTATGCCGGGTAACATGAGGTTCTCCAGGCCAAGGTGCTGGGTCAGACAGAAGAAAAGAATATTTTCAAGTGCCATCTAGCTCCATAATAGCAGCTTGGTTCCTGCAACAGGAATAGTAATTGGGTGCACTGCAAATGGTAACCATAGTCCGGTCATGGCACCAATTGTATCCCTGCCTTACCAACGTGAACTGTCTCAGAAATGTCTTGTCCAGATGTGTAGCCAGCACCACATGGTGAAATACCCCATCCACCACGATCATCTGGGTCTGGCCACAGCAGATCACACATTGGGCCCTCATGTGGAACTTCTTGTAAATGACCCAGGGCTCTCTGCAACTTAGTGAAACCCTGTTTCAAAATAAAGAATAAAAAATAGGGCTGGGGGTGTAGCTCAGAGGTAGAATGCCTCTGGGCTCAATCCCCAGTACCGCAAAAATGAATGAATGAATGAATGAATAAATAAAAGCAATATGGGAGTTGGGTATAGAAGCTGGAGAAGAGAGGCTATGTCAGGGCTTCAAATGAGTAATTCTAGAACTTGGATATGTGCTCACTTTGAATCTTTATTATTCTTGAAAACTTTGTGTATTTGAAGTTGATTTCTGATAGTATAGTGGTTTCCCCTCTTTGAGGGAGATACGTCCCAAGACACCCCTGCCCACCATGAATGCCTGAAACCACGGATGTATATAGACACACACACCTCTGATAAAATCTAACTTAAAATCAGGCACAGAAAGAGATTAGGAATAACTACTAATACAAAAGAGTGACTAAAACAGTCTACTCTAAATACGTTATATATGATCACAACTGTAATAGCTTGGACGTGGCCTCTCTTGAGCACTTATTCTGGCCATGGTCTTCGGGACACACTCCCACGTGGTGAGGTGAGGGTAGCCTGAGGCTGTGGGTGTGGTGACGCTGACACAAGCCTGCAGTGTGAGGGCACCTCAGCCATCGGGCTCATCCCCATGACAGCCAGTGAGTGACGCACAGGTGGCATCATGCACGCTCGTCCCCAGAGTCCATGGGGGATCGCTTCCAAAGTCTGTGAATGCCCAAGTCCCTTATTGAAAACAGCACAGCGTGTGCATGTAACCTGCGCACAGCCTCCCACTTACCGTCAGTAATCCCTAGATTATTCAGTAGTTGTTACGGAATAACGGCAAGAAAAGGAATCTGTACATGTTTATTATAGACATTATATTTCACAAGTACTTTGATTACCCGTTGTTGCTTGTGTCTGTGGCTGTGGAGCCTGCGACTTTGGAAGGCAGAGAACTTATCAGTACAGCATGAATGTGCTGGACGCAGGTGCAGCGGGAGACCCTGTCATGCTGCTCAGAATGGCATGCACTTTAAAAGTTATGATTGCTTATTTCTGAAAATTTCCACTAGTATTTTTGTACTATAGTTTTGATCATGGGTAACCAAAGCACGCAAGACTGTGGATAAAGGGACTAACTCTATTTTGTAGAATCTTAACAAAGAAGAAACCTGGTTCCTAGCACATCAGCATATAGCTTCATGTTATACCTACTTTGGAGCTGCGATCAGTGTTTCTCATTTGGGATTTCTCTCCCTTTTCTTTCTTTTTTGTATTTGTTAGGGCTGATTTAGGACAACAGTGTCCTTTTGGGTGGTATTGGGAATTGAACCCAGGGGCATTCTATCTCTGAGCTACACCCCCAGCCCCTTTTTTTAAAAACAAGGTCTCACTAAGTTGCTGAGACTGGCCTGGAACCTGCCATCCTCCTGTTTCAGCCTTCCAAGTACTAGGGTTAAGTAGATCTTCCTTCAGATGGAACCAAACCATACTAAATGGCAAAATTCTTTATTTGTATTTTTGATCCTGTATTCTAAATTTTGAATATCTGAATGTGCAAAATATAAATCCATAACTACCATACTCTAAATTTTAGCCCAGCACATGTTATTGTAGAATAAGAATATTGAAAAATGAAATCCAAAGATAATATACAATCTTTATTTTTAGTCGTTTAAAGTTAAAACTTTTGTCCTTGTATCATATAGCTGGCCGAATGCCCGGTCATTGTCCTGTGGTGAGTGCAGGCAAGCTGGGGAAGACCCTGTGGTTCTGTGAGGGTGTTGAACCAGCTAGAACATCGCCGCGGCTCTTCTCACCCTACAAGTTGATTCTCTCGGCACCACAAGTTTCTGGAGGCACATATATAGATAGTGCACTGCTTATCCTGTAACACAGTGGTGAGCAAACTCCAATGAGACAGTCAGCTTCTCAAAGAAAAATGGCTTTAAAGTTTTTATATGAGCAAGATTGAAAATGAGAGTCTGCTCAGCAAATTTGCAGAGAATCTCTGATAAATTTCTTTAGTGCCATTTCAAACCTCAGGAGCTCCACATGAGATGGTTTTATTTTGGGCTGTGTTATGGACATATTCTGTATATCATATTCTGTATATCTATTCTCACTGTATAGATCTAACTATGTATTGAAAGAGAGAACTGAAGCCTCAAACATGGGCTTTAATATCTTTACCAAAAGATGGCAGACATTGACAGATGGTTTCTAAGGATAATTCCTTTCAGTCAAATCTCAATTTTTTTATAGTGCTCATATAAAATGAGTATAGGTGTGCATTATTACATTGCCAATAAGAACTAACAGTTGACTGTCAAAAATACACTTTTAATAGCACCTTTTCCCAGATCAGAATCATGTAATGTGTTAGAGGGAGCTCTTTAATAAGGTTGACAGGTCTCTCTAAAGATTTTTGTTTTGGGGTTCTGGGGATTGAACCCAGGGGCATTCTACCTCCCCATCTTCATGCTCAGCCCTATTTTATTTTGAAACAGGGTCTTGCTAAGGTGCAGAGGGTCTCACTAACTTACTGAGTTTGGCCTCAAACCTGTGATCCTCCTGGCTCAGCTTCCCAAGTACTGGGATGCCACTGTACCAGGCCTGTCTTTCTCAGTTTTGAGATCTTGGGCAAGTCATTTAACTATCTGAAAGCTTGTAGAATGGTAATACTTTACCTATTCTATTTATATCATAGAATTATTGAGACTAAAACGATACAGTGTATGTAAAACACTTTGAAATAATATTTAAAGAATTACCGTGGTACTGTCACAAGGTCATTTTGTGACTGGGAAGGGAAAAATATACAGTAGTTTAAAATGATTCATGATAACAGTTTATATACTTTATTTTTAGAATTGATGGAACCGAGAAGAGTCTCACATAGCAAGTTGCAGAGTCAGGACTGTAGCCTGTGTCTCCTGGACAGTGTAGTTATTTCAGGTTCTACACGGCATCTCAGTTGTGTGCAGGTGTCTATCTCTGTCTCTTTTGTGGCACTGTGGTACTGAATATGAACCTGTGATCTTCCTGCTTCAGCCTCCCAAGTACTGAGATTACAAGCATTGCCCCGTCGTGCCTCCCTCCCTCTTTTGTGGTACTGGGGATTGAACCCAGGAGCATTCTGCCTCTGAGCTACACCCTCAGCCATGTATGTGTGTGTGTGTGTGTGTGTATGTATATATATATATATATATATATATACATACACACACACACATATATGTACATATATATGTATATATATATTTTAAACAGGATCTAAGTTATTAAGGATCTTGTTAAGTTGCTGAACCTGGCCTCAAACCCATGATCCTCCTGTCTCAGCCTCTCTGGTCCTGGATTACAGGAGTGCGACACCACACTGGCTGTGTTTTTCCTCTTTACACCAAAAATCATTAATGCCCTTCTTATTATCTTCCTTCTAAAAGAAAAATACTTGAATAAGAAAAGAAAGGTAAGAAAAGGAAGGGTGAAGAACTTTGTATTTATACAATGTTGTACAAGAATATGGATGTATTAAATTAAGTAATTGATTTACTTGTAATGATGGATTTAAACAAAACCTTTTAGTTATTAGACAGTTATATAGTCTGCATAGTTAATAAAATGTGACTTGTAGAGAGAAGAGTATTACAGCTGAAAACTCTTAAATTTCATCAGATTTCTAGAACATTTAAAAACACTCAAAACATTACTGTGGTTTTATATAGTGCTTTACTGTATAGGAGGAAAAGTAGACTGCTTGTGTGTTGATGAGTTTAGGATACATCAGCACCTGTGTGTGTATTTGGTAGATTTATTAAGCCTATCATTCTGGTAATCGCAGGTCATTGAACCAGGAGTGTCTTCTCCTGGTATGCTAAGTGAACTTAGCGCCTTCTCACAGTATGCTAGGTGAAGTCAGAGGAAGGACAAGTCCCCCTGCTCCAGCACCTCTCCCCTGTGCTGGGCAGCCGGGCCAGGGACTTCCTTCAGGGTCAGCAGTGTGGGTTGCTTGGCTGTGGTGACAGCTTCTCCATGTGTCCTGCCTCAGAGAAAGGGTGTCATTGTGAGTTCCGTACTGGAGGTAATGTTTAATAACAAAAGAAATAAAGGAGAAAGTTAGTTTAATACTTGAGGTAATGTTTAACAACAATAGAAGTAAAGTTACAGTGACCAGCTGTTGAGTACCTCTACTTTTGCTGTAATAGAATGTAGGATGGTGAGAAATTTCACACCAATTTTATTTCACACTAAATAATTCTAATTGTTGCCTTTTTATAGAGAACATGTGAAATTTGCTTGATTAAGAGACTGTCCTTTCTAAATAAAATAGGAGCTTGGCTCTTTTTCTGAGCAGAGCTGCTCTGAGCACCTCTGCCCGTGTTCAGTGTTGCTGAGGCAGGAGGAGTGGCCGCAGAGCACAGCTTCTTCCTGCTGTGACCCGAGCAGGCCAACTCCTCACCCACACGCTTCTCCGAAGAACCCACAGCACGGCGAGGCACAGAGGAAGGGCCTTTTCTCTGGCCGTGTTGGCTCCAGCTCAGGAGTGTTTAAAGAATAGAGAGAAAGGAAAGGTGTAGAGTTCTTGAAATCACAGGCTTGAGAGTTTTAAGACCTCTATGAGTTGCCTCGTCTCCTGTGTTAAAATATTATAACTAACTCCACCCTGCCAGCCCAGCCTCGAGGAGCCAGCACAGTTCCACCAGTGCATTAAATCACAGCCTGGGAGGTGGAGGGGACGGTCACTAAGAGGCCACACATGGTTCTCAGTGACCAGCCAGTGTCTCAGCATGTCTTTCTGCCTGTCTCTCTCTCAAACACCCTGTTGAGGCCAGCACCCCGAGTTCTCAGAGAAGGAAGAGGTATGGAGAATTTGATCATTCTCAGACTTTGGGGTCTTGTTTAGCAGTTAAAAAGAAAAAAGACAAGTGACTAACAAAAGATTGCCAGTTTTTATTTTACTGAGTTGAACATTATAAGGAAAATCAACAATATAGACTTACAAGTAAATTATAACAAGTTGAATATGTGTAGCAATGTAGAATATGTTTCCCTAGACCTCAGATGATTTCTCTTTGTATCAGATTTAAGATATTGATTTTTCTAAAAGCAAGGAATTTAGTTAAGGCAAAACCTGTGTGGAAGTTACTTGTGTAATTAACGAATGTTCCAAAACGAACTATTAGATGAAATAAGTTGTTTAAAGTAGTATTCTATGTCCAAGCTACACCCTCAGCCCTATTTTTTATCCTTTTTTTTTTTGAAACAAGGTCTTAATAAGTTGCGGAGGGCCTCTCGAAGTAGCTGAGACTGGCCTGGCTCAGCCTTCCAAGGACTGGGATTACAAGTGTGCGCCACCACACCCAGCTACTAAAGAGTTCTTGGAACCTATATTAATGATAATATGGCTTATAATTAGCTTATCAACTAGATATAAGTTGGAGTCTCTTAAAGAGCTTGAAAACTCTTTAATGTTTGTCTTTTCCAGCTTGCTGTAATAGTTAGGAAAACCTATGTAAAATTGCAAGTAGAATATTTTTTAAGCAGGAAGGTATTTATGTCACAAAAATTGGATTACAGTTAACAAGTGATAGAATCTTGACATAAAATTGAAACAGAAATTGGGCCCCACCTTAGAAGTCCATCTTGCACCCGGCTAGAGGGAGAGTTTTGAGCTATGAGAACTCTCTCCAGACTCAAGAAGCAACAGAGAGACATCCTCTCCCCATCGCCCTCACCAGTGGGAGCTTCCTGGAAGCTTCTCAGGAACCTTGTCTAAGTGGTCTTACACTCCAGGTCCAGGTGAAGGGTGCAGATTTATACTTCTTTGGAGTGTGCGATAAGGTCTGTAAAAAGAGATTTTAGTCTCCTGGTAATTAATTAAGAATCCCCTTGATGTTTGCTTGCAAGTGTATTGTTCAAAGACCGGCTCCTTCTGTACCAGCCTTGGTTCCCCTGCACACCTGTGTGATCATTAGTAAGTACCTGATTTGCCCCTTGGGAAGAAAACTGAGTTCTTGAAGGGCCTGAGCAGAGGGAATCTTCATTGCATACCTTCTTGTGCCTTTTGAATTTTAAGCCCGTGAATTAGATTGCTAATCAAATAAATAACTGAGATTTAAAGAAAAAAATTAACCTTCCTCACTATGAGCATCTGATCCTGTGCGAGGCCGTTTGTGACTAGGTTGGGTGGCATTTTAGCAAGGGCTCAGTGCTTTTGGCCCCATTCTCCCACTGACATCTTGGACCAACCCGCCAGCAAATAACTTCCAGATACTGGCTATCAGGTTATACACGTGTTTACCTTCTACCCTGCAGTCCTCAGTGGAGATCGTGGAACATGGCTACCGCAGGAGAGACAGTTAGTCTCCTAAATCTCTCTTGCATGCCAGCCGATCTGCTAGAGTTTGCCAGAACTGCTCTGGACTCCTACCTACAGCAGCTCTTTCTACAACCTGTGGTCTGCTGCTACCATCCAGATTTTGTTTGGAATGGGGTGTGGTTTAATCTCTTGAAGGGCTGTCCCAAGGAAATTCCTGGGCCACATTGGGTCTCCTTCATTTTGTATTCACACACCAATCTAGAGACTTCTCTCTGCTTTGATCTGGGCACATTGTAAGAGAGCAGATGTTATGAATGGCAGTTAACACTGCCTTTTAAGTTACAAAGTATATGCAGTCAGTTACCAGAGTAATATAGGTTACAGCTATATTACCTTCCCTGAAATTTGAAATTTATGTTTTATCACTGGTTTCATTATTCTGGATGAAATGAGAATATTGTGAGGGGAGGGAGAAGAGTAAAACTCTCTTTGTTTTGTTTCTTTTTCTATCCACACTGTGTTGTAGCCCTGGCTAAGCCTCTGTACCGGACTTCACTAGATTTTGAAAGTACTCTCTGAGCCGGGCATGGTGGTGCATGCTTGTAATCCCAGTACTTGGGAGGCTGAGACTGGAGGATCCAAGTTTGTGGCCAGCTTCAGCTATTTAATGAGGCCCTCTGCAACTTAGACCCTGTTTCAAAATAAAGAATAAAAAAACAGGTCTGGGGGTGTAGCCCGGAGGTAGAATGCTCCTGGGTTCAATCCCCAGTAACCCCCCCCCCCCCACAGTAGTATCTAACAGCATCGTTTGGATTTGATGAATTCACATCAGGTGGTGTGCCTTTTGCTTTCCTCATCAGCAGTTAGTCTTTTCAGATCTTTGTTAGGGCTTCAGTTGCGATATACTAATGACAGACTGAAAAGCTCTAGCTTTCCTGTTTTAGTTTATTCACTTTCCTGCACATTTCTCTAAATATTTTGTATGCAGAATATAAAAGATAACCTGGTGAATGCTTAATTACAAGATCACATCTTAAGATACATATTCCTCAGCTGGGCGTGGTGGCACACGCTTGTAATCTCAGCATTCGGGAGGCTGAGACCGGAGGATCTGGGTTCGCGGCCAGCCTCAGCTACCTAGTGAGGCACTCCGCAACTTAGTGAGACTCGGTTTCAAAATAAAGAGTAAAAATAAGTTTGGGGGTATAGCTCGGAGGTAGAATGCCCCTGAGTTCAATCCCCAGTACCACAAAAAAAGAAAAAAAAAAAAGATACATATTCCTGTGAACTGTACTTTACATACCTAATCGTGTGATTGATTGTCTCAGAACCCTGAAAACAATATGGACCTATACTTTATTGCTGTACTCTGGTAAAAATCTGTGGCTTGATAGCAAAGTCTTCCTATACCAATTGAATTGTGAGTCACAACACTGGTAAATTTGGTATACCTAAAATCATATTTGGCTGTTTTATAATTTTTGGGTAGATTAAAAACACATGTAAATTAATGCATATGTACTTGATTATATGATTTTTAAGATATAATTATACCCCTTGTGAAGTTCTAAGATAGACTGTGGTGGTATATAAAATCACCATTGGCTTAGAAATCTGTTCTAGTCTTTACTCTGTTTTTAGCTGATAACCCTGGGTAAATCACTTTTTCTGTACATTGTTATCTTTATTTATAAAATAGAAAAGATGGCAATGTGTTATCTAACATATCTTAATATTCTACGATCATGTAATTTTATGTAGTTCAAGGCAGTTTGATAGATCAAGAAGTAAATTGGGAAGCCAGGCATGGTGGCGCACACTTGTAATCCCAGCATTTGGGAGGCTGAAACCGGAGGAAGCAGGTTTTCGGCCAGCCTCGGCTGCTTAGTGAGGCCCTCTGCAGACTCTGTTTCCAAATAAAGAATTTAAAAAAAAAAAAAAAAAGAGCTGTAGCTTGGAGGTAGAATGCCCCCAAGTTCCAACCCCAGTACCGAAAAAAAAAAAAAAAAAAAGTAAACTGGTCAAGATACTTTAGTAGCTGCTTGAAAAAATAAAACTGATGAAAATTATGAAACTGGAAAGGCAAAGGAAAACCAATCTTAATGTTAATAGTTTGTAGAAAAGCACCAAATTTATATTAATGATGATAGACGTTTGAGACAGGTCCTGCAGTGCCCTTGGACCCCCTCAAAACCCGCCCTCCTGTGGCTTGCTTTCCAGTGGGGAGCCGCTGCACGCCCTCCCCTTCCTGCCCTTGCGCCTCCCTACAACCCCGCCCCTGTCTTCCCCAGCCACTAGCAGATCCCCTTACCTGTGCTTTCAGCCTCCATTAAGACTTTCCTGGTTCCAGGAAATACAGTTTAGAGCTCATTTTAAACTAACATGATAAACTATGTTGATTTTTAAAAAAACAGCTTTATTGAGATAAAACTCAAACTCCATAAAATTTACTCATTTAAAATATTCAATTCAGTGAATACTTGTAAGGTATATTCATAGAATTTTGCAACCATCACCACAATCTAATTTCAGATCATTTTCATCTCCCCCTAAAGAAACTCCATATCCATCAACTTTATTGATTTTGTCATACTTAATGTGGATCCCTACTCACATATTTGCACGGGAATTTGAGGGCCTTTTGAAGATCATTTGATAACTCAGAAGAGTGACTCTGTTGCTGGGGGTTCAGCATCACCTAAAGGGTGTTGGGAAATGGTCATTTTGGTGCTTCCCATGCCATGCTGCTTAGCTCAGGAATTAGGGCATGAATGGAATCCTCCATTTGTGTTTTATTGAGGGTTAGGAGCCAGAGTTTGAAGGGGTAGCTTGTTTCTGAGGGTTCAACAGCTGGTCAGTGTATTAGTGGCCATATAGGCACAACGATAAGGGGACATGTCCCAAACTTACTGTAGTAAGCATGGTGACCACATGCTTTTCCACGTTGTGGGCAGTGAGTTAACCACATGGAACGGCGTCGAGCACGTGTGTGTCTACATGTAGTAAGCACGGTGACCACACGCTTCTCCATGTCGTGGGCAGTGCCGCACTGGTCTTGCCGGAGAAACTGCATCTGCTCTCCTTGGGAAGAGGAAGGTCTGCTGGTAAAATAGCTGAGCAGCCGTATTCTATACTAATACTGAATTGCCCTGGAGGGGATCTCTTCTTTTTTTAGGTAGTCTTTAGTTTTGCAGTGCTGGGGATCAAACCCAGGGCCTCATGCATGCTAGGCAAGAGCTCTACCACTGAACTACATCCCCAAACCCTTTAATAGTAATGTTTGGTTGGAGAAAGTATTGGGGATTGACCCCAAGGGCAAGCTTAACCCTCAGCCCTTTTTACTTTTATTTATTTTAAAATTTTGAAACAGGGTCTCACTAAGTTGCTGAGGCTGGCCTCAAACTTGCAGTCCTCCTGTCTCAGCCTCCCACATACTGGGATCACAGGTGTTTACCACTTGGCATTGCCTGCCTTCTGGTCAGCTCCTCCAACTTGGTGTGTTGGGACGCATGCTGATACCTAAGAGATTGTGTTTTTAAATTCCTCCCCAGTGGAAGGGTTATAGACCTTTTAGAGTTCTCCGGTGTTTGGCAGGTGCTCCCAGCAGAGGGGAGCAGGGGACAGTGTTTCGAGCTGCCCTGCGCTGGAAGCAGAGCAGCTTCCCCTCCAGCTGCGCCCAGAAGCAGCTCACCACGTGGGAGGGCGGGAGGCTGGGTGGGATCTGGCACAGGAGGAAGACCCACACGAGGAAGCGGGCAGGGCTGCTTGGCATTCAGCTGGGCGCGCCTTGCCGATCCACGGTGCTTGCAGCTGGTGTTTGGGGCTGGTTATTAGTGTGCCCAGTGAGCCATGCCTTTCTGAGGTGGCTTAGTGTTTTAAAAATAAAGTCAGAAAGCTCAACTGCTTAGTTCCACTAAACCACTGTTCATATTTTTTCTGAATGCACTTTAGCAGAGCCTGTCTTTTCATTTTGTGAATACTAAATTGCACAGTAAATGATGTTCTCAAAACACATACACATTTTTAGGATTTCTGCATCTAATACTTGAAGTTGTGGTAGAGTTGGGCTTGGTGATGCATGCCTGTAATCCCAGTACTTGGGAGGCTGAGACAGGAGGATGGCAAGTTCAAGGTGGCCTCAACTTAGTGAAAGACTCTCAGCAATCTGGTGAGATCAAAACAAACAAACAAACAAAAATAAATAAATAAATAAGGGCTGAGGGTGCAGCTTGGAGGTAGAATGCCCCTGGACTCAATCTCCAGCATCTCTCCCCAACCCCCCCCCCCAAAAAAAAACCCCCAAAAAACAACACGCACGCACGCACCCACCCACCCAAGTACTATAGACATGCGCCACCACAACTGGCTCCCTTCATTCTCTTTTTTTTTGGTGGTACTAGGGATTGAACCCAGGGGCATTCTGCCTCTGAGCTACACCCCTAGTCAGTCCTATTTTTTTATTCTTTATTTTGAAACAGGATCTTACTAAGGTTGTGGAGGGCTTCTCTTAAGTAGCTGAGGCTGGCTGCAAACCTGTGATCATCCTGTCTCAGCCTCCCAAGTACTGTGATTACAAGCGTGCACCATCATGGCCGGCTTCCTTTCATTCTTAAAAATGCTGTTAAATTTTTTTACTATAAAAGGACTTATAAACCCTGGCCCTTTGTAGACTTTGAATGTTTTGCACTGGTTAAACGACTAAGACATTACAGTGTCATAGCCGAGAAGCCACTTATCTTAATATATTAATTTAGTGTATTTAAATTTGGCTTTCAAAATAACATGGGTCAGGTACTGTCACCTCTCACCTGACTCTTAAACAATTAAAAATAACACAGCAGTCTATAAGATTGTCAGCCTTGCTGTCTGCAGTCTTTGTTATAAAAGGGATTCTCTGACATTACATATTCCTTTCATTTGTTTTCATATCAATAAGTGAAAAATCACTTTAGTTAAGTTTGCATTTTGGAGTGTCATACAAAGTACCTTAAGCTGTAACATCATAAAGAATTATAATAATTATGTCTCAAGTTATATCTTTTTTTTTTTTTTTTTTTTGCAGTACTGGGGATTGAACTCAGAGGCATTCTACCTCCGAGCTATACCCCCAGCCCTATTTTTTTTTTATTCTTTATTTTGAAACCGAGTCTCACTAAGTTGTGGAGTGCCTCACTAAGTAGCTGAGGCTGGCCGCGAACCCAGATCCTCCGGTCTCAGCCTCCTGAATGCTGGGATTACAAGTGTGCGCCACCACGCCCGGCTCATATTTTTTACTATCTTTTAAAAGCACATACTTTTTGTTATTGTGTTTGGGGTATTTTTTGGGGGGGGGGTACTGGGGACGAACTCAGGAGTATTCTACTCTGAGCTATACTCCCAGCCCTTTTTATTTTCTTTTTTAATTTTTATTTTTTTTCTGTGGTACTGGGGATTGAACTCAGGGGCATTCTACCTCCGAGCTATAATCCCAGCCCTATTTTTTATTCTTTATTTTGAAACAGGGTCTCACTAAAGCTGCAGAGGGCCTCACTAGGTAGCTGAGGCTGGCCGCGAACCCAGATCCTCAGGTCTCAGCCTCCCAAATGCTAGGATTACAAGTGTGCGCAACCACGCCCGGCTATTTTTTGTTTTTGAAATAAGGTCTTGCAAAGTTGCTGATGGTCTCGTTAAGCTGCTGAGGCTGATCATGAACCTGCAATCCCTCTGTCTCAGTCTCCCAAGTACTGGGACGACAGGCATTGAACCACCATGCCCATCTATAAATCATATAATTTTTTTATAAAATCATATAATTTTTAAAAAATAAAATCATATAATTTTTTTTACTGGGAATGGAACCCAGGGGCATTCTACCTCCAAGCTACACCCCCAGCCTTATTATTTTTTTTTATTCTTTATTTTGAAACAGTCTCACTAGGTAG
The DNA here is from genome assembly GCA_004027655.1 of Graphiurus murinus. Taxonomy (NCBI): domain Eukaryota; kingdom Metazoa; phylum Chordata; class Mammalia; order Rodentia; family Gliridae; genus Graphiurus; species Graphiurus murinus. The sequence continues at coordinate 872 of PVLC010006259.1, read as the reverse complement.
CGGAGGGCCTCACTAAGTAGCTGAGGCTGTCCACGAACCCGGATCCTCTGGCCTCAGTCTTCCAAGTACTGGGATTATAAGGCGTGCACCATCACGCCTGCCAAAGTCATATAATTTAATTAATTTTGGTATTGGGGACTGAATTTAGGGCTTTTTCACATGCTAGGCATTGCTTTACCACTGCAAACATTCTGCAAAATTATTAAAAAGGTCTGAGAGGGTGGATCATGCACACCTCCCCCTCTTCATGCCCACCCACACGGTGTGGCCACACGTATATGCTCGTCTTCGCTTCTACGTTTACACATTCTGTCTTTTGATTTCTATGCACATGTCCACATGATGTCATTTTAGGTTAACATTGAAGTGACTCATTGTTTTTAGTGGCTGCACTTACAGTCTTACACTCTAAATTTTAACAAACCAGTTTTCTGTTGGATATTTAGACCCTACCAAAGCTCCAGAGTTTAGTAAAACACCTCTGCACTTACCATATGTGCACGTAAGGTACTTTGTAACGCCAGGTTATAGCTGCAAGGTGAGACCCTGGACGTAGGATGGTAGGTCAGACAGGAGGTGTATTTTCTGATACTGTGATAGCGATGAGTTGCTCTCTGTAGAGGTTCACACGCTGTGCTCCCACTATCGGTGTTTGAGAGTTTCCGTATTTCATTCTTGTGTAACTTTTACCAATCTAATAGACTTAAAATGACATTTTGAGCCGGGTGTAGTGGCGCACGCTTGTAATCCCAGCATTCGGGAGGCTGAGACCGGAGGATCCAGGTTCGTGGCCAGCCTCAGCTACCTAGTGAGGCACTCCGCAACTTAGTGAGACTCAGTTTCAAAATAAAGAATTAAAAAAAAAAAAAAAA
>PVLC010006258.1:6088-70614 GCA_004027655.1 Graphiurus murinus | reverse complement strand
CGGTACTGGGGATTGAACTCAGGGGCATTCTACCTCCGAGCTACACCCCCAGGCCTATTTTTTATTCTTTATTTTGAAACCGAGTCTCACTAAGTTGCGGAGTGCCTCACTAGGTAGCTGAGGCTGGCCGCGAACCCGGATCCTCCGGTCTCAGCCTCCCGAATGCTGGGATTACAAGCGTGCGCCACCACGCCCGGCTAGTCATATGTATTTTAGATCTATGATGAGAGACTAACTGGTCAAGGACTCAAGATCAATAGAATACAATTCATTAAAGCAAGAGTACATACATTTAAAAAGAAATCTCCCATCTGTTTGACTGTGAAGTTTATTATTACCAATTTTTTTGTTTGTTTGTGTATGTCCTGGAGATTGGACCCAGGAGCATTCTACCTCTAAGCTACACTCTCAGCCCTATTTTTTTTTTTTTTTTTTTTTTTTTTGGTACTGGAGATTGACCCAGGGGCATTCCACCTCTGAGCTATACCCCCAGGTCTATTTTTATTCTTTATTTGAAAAGGTCTCACTAAGTTGCCCAGGGCCTCACTAAGTAGCTGAGGCTGGCCATGCGTGAACCTGCGATCCTTCTATCTCAGCCTCCCAAGTACTGGGATTACAAGCGTGTGCCTTCACGCCTGGCTCATTTATTTATCTATTTATGTATTTATTTATTTATTATTTATTTTGTATTTTGAAACAGGGTCTCATCTCACTAAGTTGCGGAGGGACTCGCTGTGTGGCTGAGACTGGCCGTGAACCTGTACTCCTGTCTTAGCCTCCCAAATACTGGGATTACCAGTGTACACCACCATGCCCAGCCCATTATTACCTTTTAAAAGCTGTGGTGAAATAAAGTTGAAAGAATTGATCACCAATAGAGACCTATACTATGGTATATACACATGATGGAATTTTACTCAGCCATAAATAAGAACTAAATTATGTCATTTGTAGGAAAATCGATGGAACTAGAGAATATAATGCTAAGCACGATTAGCCAGCCCCAAAAAGCAAAGGTCCATATGCTTTCACTCATATATGGAAGCTAGAGAAAAGTTGGAAACGAAGGGGACTGCAGATAAATGAAAGAAGATACTAGTAGAATAATGGAAGGGGATTTGGAAAGGGAGGTAAAAGAGAAGACTTGATGAAGAAAACAGTCCAAACAATGCTATGTCCACATATGAAGTTATCGGTGCCAACTTCTGTGTTGCGTGTGGGGAGGAGGAGGGGGTTAGGAGGGAGCCCGGGGGAAACTAAACGTGTGCCATGTGCACGTTTGTTTCTATCACTGGGAACCTCACTGTGATGCATGATTACAACGCACCAATAACAAAGAGTTAAAAGAAAGAAATGGTGTTCTAAGAAGCATGAAAACCCAAGAAATCCAGTCATATCCTTTCTTACTCCTGTCCTGTTATTTCACTAAAATTTCACTTATGCTAAAATTTTTAACATAGAAGCAAAGGGGAAAACAAACAGGGCAACTCTCGGCCCTTTTCCTTTTGGTCCTTGGCTAATCAGTAAGCCAAAGGCAGAGAATATTGGTTGAATGTGTATGAATCAAGTGGACAAATAATCGCCAAAATAATTTTGTGAAACATTCACACTGTTCTTATAAGAATGAAATATATATGCCTAGGAGAGCTACAAAACACAAACTGTATAATTTTGTTAATTCCAAAACTTGTATTATGCTTGTATTCAATACAAGTTAAATTTGCTCTTTATATATATATATATATATATATTTTTTTTTTTTTTTTTTTTTTTTTTTGCAGTACTGGGGATTGAACTCAGGGGCATTCTACCTCCGAGCTACACCCCCAGCCCTATTTTTTTATTCTTTATTTTGAAACCGAGTCTCACTAAGTTGCGGAGTGCCTCACTAGGTAGCTGAGGCTGGCCTCGAACCCGGATCCTCCGGTCTCAGCCTCCCGAATGCTGGGATTACAAGTGTGCGCCACCACGCCCAGCTTCCTCTTATATCTTCACTTACTGGTATTATATAACATAAAGAATGGCAAGACTTATGCTAGTAATTAAAAATTCTAATTTTTCCTTAGAATAATATTGAATAGCAAAATTGAAAGCACCATAGCAAGTCAAGAGAGACAATGCAGAAGAAAGGAAAAGGTACCTTTTTGTCTTTAATGTCACTTTTTTTCTGTTTGTTGAACAAAGGGGTACCACATTTTCATTTAGTACTGGGTCCCACAAATTATATGTCCAGACCTGAAGTGGAAAAGGTATAAAATAATGAGAGAGCCAAACTTGAAGCAATGATAGAAAAACATCGAACTACTATTTCTGCAGGAAATTACAAACAACAAAAAAAATGTTCTAAGTACTCATTCTGAAAGAATAATACAACTTTCTCAATTATCTGTATCACATTAACAAAACAAAGAACCTTAATTTATTTCCCATTCATTTAGCAGTGGGGGTCCCTGGCTATTTCAAGAATCCAGTGTCTAGCCCAGAGTGGTGGTACACACCTGTAATCCCAGTACTTGGGAGACTGAGACAGGAGGATCACAGATTAGAGGACAGCCTCATCAATTTAGGAGACCTTCAGCAACTGTTTAAAAAAGGGGGGCAGGAATAGGGGGTGTAACTCGGAAGTAGATTGCCCCTGGGTTCATTCCCCAGTACCAGAAGGAGAGGGAGAGGGAAAGCCAGAGGGACAGGGCCAAGGACGGGGAGAACGAGGATCCAAAGTCTGCAGTAGCCGCGAATCTTACACTAGGGGGCAGCAGCTACCACCTGTCGATCTTGCACCGCTCCAAAGCAGCATTAGTGAACCCTCATTTAAATAGACCTTGAGAAAATGAAGACAGGCTCATGAAACTGCTTTTAATCTTTATATTAATTTACATTTCTGTATTTTTTGAAAGAGGATGGTTCACTTACTCCATGGACTTAAGGTGTTTCTTCGCCAAAAAAGAAATAGCAGTGAACATATTTTTTTTAGCTCAAATCCCATGCCTCATTTCTGGAGTGACAAATCACATAATCTGAATGATTTTTTTTTTCTTCTTTTAAAATTGATACTGGAGATTGAACCTAGAGGCATTCTACCTCCAAGGTACACTCCTAGCCCGATTTCATATCTTATTTGGAAATAGGGTCTCACTAGGTTGCTGAGAGCCTCACCAAGTTTCGATGCTGGCTTTGAAACTGCGATCCTCCTGTTTCAGCCTCTCAAGTACTGAGATTACAAGATTGTGCCACCACATCTGGCTCTGATAGATCTTTTTAAACTTGATTTCTCTGTGCAGCCTAGTAGTGATTGGTCTTTTTTTATTATTATTTACTATGAATCTTATCAAAAGAAACAGGTAATTCACTGAGACCACTAAACAAGTATGATTACAATTTTATAATTTATGGTGATGATTTTAAAGGGAAACCACCAAGGTAAGAGATTAATAAACCATTACAAAATACATACTCAGTCACTCAACTTAGCTTGAATCATTGAAGGATCAAAATGCCTTAAATATGAACAAGAATCTAGAAGTCTAGACTTCACAAGAGATAATTTGCAAAGACAGGGAAAGTTACTCAATTAGTACAAACACAAGGATCACATCACCCTACGGATGGGTTGGCTCAAACATAGCTTAAAATATTGTGCTTACAATATTTCAACAAGGTTTTCCAAATAAAAACTTTATTAAAAAGTATATTGAATGTCCATGAAAAAATATGCTAAGAAACTGCTATTGTGAATTTCAGACTCTCTGTCAAGACTTAATAAAGAAATTCCTTTTGTCGCAGCTTACCACAAACCTCCAGGATGCAGTTCCATCCACTAGGGGACATTTGGAAATTTGCAGGGCTGCTATCCACAGTCCTAGTATCTAGAGGCACTATTTCTACCTAATATGATAGGGAAAAAAAACTCAACGGGAAAGAACAATAACCCAATTTAAAAATGAGCAAAAGGGGCAGCTCTCCCTCCATTTGTGAACTGCTGGAACTGAGTCCCTGGAAACGACCAAGTGACAAATGCAAAGCCATAAAGATTAGGTCATAGCAGGTACCTAAAAAATCATCATATACTTATTTCCAACCTAATGGTAAAAACCCTGTTTCTGTTTCTAAACTAAAGGTAGATTTTAGAGGAAATATTTTGTAATTCCACAAGAATACCATGTCTTCTCAGGTTGACTGATAGATGTCTTGGTTGGTGGACCTGGTCTGGGGGCACATGACTGTAATCCCAGTACTTGGGAGGCTGAGACAGGAGAATCACAGGTTTGAGGACATTCTCAGCAATGCAGTGAGATTCTCAGTAACCTAGCAAAACCCTATTTCAAAACAAACAAAAAAGGACTAGGGGTATAGCTTGAAGGTAGAATGCTCCTAGGTTCAATCCCTAGTACCACTAAATGAATAAATGGGCTGATGGTTTGGAATGAATCATCTTAAAGTAATACTTTTTTTTTTAAATTAAGTAATTCTTGTTATATTATATGATAATAAAGAATAAACTAATTTAAAACAATGGAGACATGAGGATTGTAGGTTTGAGGCCAGCCAGGGCAATTCAGTAAGATCCAACTTACTGACACTGGGTTTCAAAATAAAAAATAAAACAGGGCTAGGGGTGTAGCTCAGAGGTAGATCAACCCTGGGTTCAATTCCCAGTACCTCCCCACTACACACACTAATGGGTGAAGAACCAGAACAGACATGTCTCCAAAGAAGACATACAAATAACTAACAGATTCATTAAAAAAAAAAATACTCAACACCACTAATCACTAGGGAAATGCAAACTAAAATCACAATGAGATATCAGTTGGTGCAGCCATTACAGAAAATGATATACAGATTCCTCAAAACACTAAATACAGCCGGGCGTGGTGGCATACGCTTGTAATCCCAGCATTTGGGAAGCTGAGACTGGAGGATCTGGCTTCACAGCCAGCCTCAGCTACCTAGTGAGGCACTCCGCAACTTATTGAGACCCTGTTTAAAATAAAGAATAAAAAATAGGGCTGGCGTATAGCTCAGAGGTAGAATGCCCCTGAGTTCAATCCCCAGTACTACAAAACAAACAAGCAAACAAACAAACAAACAAACAAAAAAAAAAAACACTAAATACAGAACTACTGAGTGACATAATGGTGAACGCCTGTAATCCCAGTACTTGGAAGGCTGAGACAGGAGGATTTCAGGTTTGAGGCCAGCCTTAGCAACTTCAGCAAATTAGTAAGACCTTGTTTCAAAATAAAATATAAAATGAGGCTGGGGGTGTAGCTCAAAAGTAGAAGGTCTCTGGGCTTGGTCCCTAGTATGAAAGGAAGATAAATAAATGAACTACCATCTGATCCAGCTGTCTGGCTTCTGGGTATATATCCAAAGGCAGTTAAATCAATATATTAAAGAGATACCTGCACCCCCCTGTTCATGACAGCTATTATCAATAGCCAAGATATGGAATCAGTCTAAGTGTCAGCAGCAGATGGATGGATAAAGAAAATTTGATACACACACACACACACACACACACACACATACACACAGATGCACACATACATGCATATACATATATACACACCTACACGCATGCACACATATACATACATACACATACACACATATACACACTCATATACATACACACACATACACACATACATGCACACATATATACACATGCACACACATAAATGCACATGCACGCGTATGCACACATGTATGCACACACATACACATATATGCACACACATATGTGCACATGCACACATATACACAAATACATGTGTGTGCACATATATGATTACGTGTGTGAATATACATACCCACACGCACATATATACACATGCATGCATGCATACACACACACACACACATGAGGGAATAGTACTTGGCCAAAGGCCAAGGAAATTCTGTCATCTGAGACAACATGAATGAACTTGGAGGACATTACATTAAGTAAAATCAGCCAGGCACAGAAAGACAAACACCACATGACCTCACCATGTGTAGAATCTAAAAAATGTCCAAATTAGAGAAGTAGAGACTAGTAAAGACAAGGAATGATGGTTAAAGAGGCAGGGGCAGGGGGAGAGGAAAGGGAGGGAATGAAGAGGTATTGGCTAAAGAGCACAAAGCTCCAGCTAAGCAGAAGTCAGTTTTGAAGTCTATGCCTAGCAAGACAACCATAGCTAATAATAATCTATTGTTATAAATTTCCAAATAGATGAGCATACATTTCAAATATCTCAGCACAAACAATGATAAGTAAGTGAGGTGCTGGATAAGCTAATCACTTGATTTAATCATTTCAATTTGTGTGTGTGTGTGTGTGTGTGTGTGTGAGTGAAAATAGCACCAAACTCCATAAATGGGTACAGTTACAAGTTGTCAATCAAAAATAGTAGCAATTTTAAAATATGGTGGGAGGCAGCAATGTCATCCCCAAACAATGAAAAATTATTGTCTTATGTCTCCTGATTTTAGTAAAATTAATTGTTCCAGGAATTCAATCTCCAGGTGAGCTGAAGGGAAATCATGTTTCAGCTCCCTCAGAACACTAGCAAGAACTGTCAGCCATCTCTGCGTCTGTCACAGCAGTGTCTCGGCTATGGAATGGAGCCACCAACAGACACAGGGGATCAGCGTTTGCTCCTGATTCATGACGATGGCTCCAAGTGTACGGGTAAATACCCCCTTTTAGTCTTTATTCAAATATAAAATGAAGAACCAACTTGATTTCCATATCTCTTACATTCCAACAAATTATCAGTCTGTAAACTTTGGTATAGCTACATCTGTGCATTTCCATGCGCATGTATACACACACACACACATACATACAACATACACATACACATATATACATATTTTGTGTGTGTGTCTCCTTTAAATTGGGGTTTTTGTTTGCTTGTTTTGATTTGGGGCTTGAACCCAGAGCCTTGCACATGTTAGGCCAGTGCTCTACCACTGAATGGTGCTCCACCTCTCCAGCCTTTCTCTTTTACATTAAAATTAAAGCATTATGTGGTTTTCTTAGTTACGTGTATTATAGAATATATTCCCTCTTAATATACTTTTGTTTCATACTGTAAGGAATTATAACAAAGTACTTGTTATAAAAAGGGAGCTTTTGATCTCATAGTTTCAAGAGCTCATACTCTAAACTTCCCTTCTGTGCGTGGGCTCCTCCTCACTCCTACCTCTCTTTCCAACGCCCTTGATGTGTGAACAGAGGTCATCAGTAGCTAAGTCCATTAAATGAATTTTGTTCTGATTAATGATGCTTTAAAAGACAGTTGTAAGCTGAATGTTCTGATGTGATATTAATTAATTAGTTATTTAATTCATTAAGTATTACCAAGTACCTACTTACTAAGTGTAAGGCCTTTTGCTGTTAAACAGATAGGGTCTAAAAACACCAAAATCCTTGCTACAATATGAATACCCAGGGAGGGGAATGGATGTTTAATAGGGGACGAAACAGCTGGCTGAGTGAAATTATCAACTGCATACTTTGGAAGCATTTAATTTGTTTTCTACCCACATTGAGCAGGTTAGATCCCAATAAGCCAAATCAGAGTATATATGCAAGAAAAGAGAAAACATGCTAATAGCAAAAGGCAAAATAGCCTTGGAGAGCTGTATGACTAGGAGCAAGTTGCTTAACTTCCCAGCACTTACTGAGGTAGCACTTACTTCACAAATCAAATGAATCAGTACATGTTATGTGCTTAGAACACTTCCCAGCATATATAGAAAGAAACACAAGACAAATAGCTGTTATCATTATCTCTTTTCCGTACCAGAAACGAGCAATTGTCTAATCGACCTGACTGCACAGCAAATTATTTGCTTAGTGCTTCCGTGATCCAAGTGTGTAAAAGACACCAACCAGTCCTAGCATCATTAAATGTGTTTGACAGCCTGGCAATCTTAGGATGTTCCCAACTAAGCTATAATTCAATGGCTCTATGCAGGTATTTGCTATAAGAGTATGTTACCCAGCAACACATTAAAGTTCCTGAAGACATTTTGAAGGATCTCATTAGCAAAGCCACTTCCTGATAGACAGCTATTGACCCAAGAACTTATGATCCTCTGACCCAGAAAAAAACGCAGGTGAGAACTGATCAGAGGACCGGATACCAAGAAAACTTGTTTTGCAACCTATCAGGGAAGTGAGTGAGTGGTGGCTAAAGGTTGCTCACATTGTCTGGGGATAGAAGGATGATCAGGGCCATGGTGTTTCACAGGGGAGGGGGGGGGCATCATTGTACAAACGGAAAGCTACAGCCAGGCATGATGGGCACATGCCTGTAATCCCAGTGCTTGGGAGGCTGAGACAGGAGGACTGCAGGTTTGAGGCCAGCCTCAACAACTTAGTGAGACCCTCAGCAATTTAGAGAGACCCTGTTTCAAAATTAAAAATAAAAAGGGCCGGGGGTATTGCTTGGAAGTAGAATGCCCCTGGGTTCAATCTCCAGTACCAAAATAAATAAATAAATAAATAAAAGCAAAGGAACTTTTGCTCCAGAGTGACTTGCAGGCCACAGCAGCCCAGTGTTGCTTGACCCCCGAACTCACCCAGAAAGACATGCAAATACAAGGAGTTTTTACATTATATCAGTAATTCTTGTAACTATCCAACAAGAATGCTTATTAAATCATCCTCTTTATAGATGAGGAAACATAAATCTTTTTTTTTTTTTTTTTTGCGGTACTGGGGATTGAACTCAGGGGCGTTCTACTTCTGAGGTATACTCCCAGCCCTATTTTTTATTCTTTATTTTGAAACCGAGTCTCACTAAGTTGCGGAGGGCCTCACTAGGTAGCTGAGGCTGGCCGAGAACCTGGATCCTCCAGTCTCAGCCTCCCGAATGCTGGGATTACAAGCGTGCGCCACCACGCCCGGCTGAGAAAACATAAATCTAAGGAAGTAACTTGCTTAAGGCCACTGAAGAGTGAGGCTGGAGCCAGGCAGGCTCATTCCAGATTCCAAGCTCCAGCCCCGATGTCAGGCTGCCTCCAAGGAACCAACTACAACCAGCATTTTGGGGGGGCATTCACATTCACCAAGCTCTAGTCCCATAGCGCTCTAGGGCCCACCTTATCACCCACTATACAGAGAAGAAACACCCAAAGACTTGTAAGTGATTCCCCAAGCTTAGGAAACTAGCTGTGGAGCCACAATTTCCATCTCAGGTCTTTTGAGTCTTATGTAGAATATCCAGCAGCAATACTCAAATACAATGGGATGAGATTTGCTGAGCATAAAGTTCAAGGAGCAGGGTTCTGTGGGCAGGACCTTCGCCTATTTTTTGCCTTAACTTTGTCTGCAGAGACAGCATGTAAAAGCACCCCTCCGTGCATGCTTTCATATGATAGCATTATCTGACGAGCACTAGCTTTCTGATTCCTGCATTTGTACATTTTGGGCAGGTACACTGCCTTTCTCTAGGTGACATGTGGAGTTCATAGAATCTGGATTTGTCTTCTCTGTTGCAGATGAATACTGGAGATAGCCCATTTGAATTTAAGCAACGTCCTTACAATAACATGTCAGTACCTGGGAAATCCCCCCCAGTTTTCATAAGCAAAAACTATCTGTCTAAGTTGCTGAGGTCCAGGAAGAGATCAAGAGATGAGAACCTTCCGTCGCCCTGCTTTAGCAGAATGTCTGTGTCTCCCTCACAGATTCCTATGTTGAAATCTAACACCCAATGTGCCAGTATTTGGGGTTGACACCTCTGGGAGATAATTAGGTCTGAAGGGTGGAGCCCTCACAAAGGAGATTAGTGCTCTTATAAGAAAAGGCCAGTGAGCTATCTCACCCTCCCTCTTTCCACCAAATGAGAAGGCAATGAGAAGTTAGCAGTCTGCCGCTCCCGCTCCCTCGCTCCCTCGGAAGAGGGCCCTCACCAAGAACCCAATCCTGCGGGCCAGTGCTTGGGATACCTGATCTCAGATTTCCAGCCTCCAGAACTGTAAGAGATAAATGTCGGTTGCTGAAGCCACCCCATTTCTGGTGTTCTATTACAGCAGCCCATGCTGACCGAGACAGTCGTGAAAGGCAAATGTCTGCCTTTGGAGGCAAATATCTTTGCAGACTTACTGCAGGACTTTTATCTAAATGACCTGTTGCTTATCATGGGTTTCAGAAAGTCGGGTGATAGCAGGGTAGCTGAACCTTCAGGAGATTGTTCAGCGTAAGAAAGGAAATGGCCTCTGTAGAAAGCTGCCAAAGTTCACCGTGCTAGTCTTGAGAAACTTGTTGCCTGGCCTCAGTACTGGCGGGCATCACAGGAAGCTTGGAAGGCTCGGTGGATGTCCGTAATCACACAGAGGCCCAGCTACTACAGGAAGAAGAGAGTTGGGGGATCAGTGGATCAGTTACTTGCACCCACTTACCACATCTTCATTCCTACAGGGCATTGAATGTATCCATCTAGAAGACTCTTGTTTTTTAGTTATAAAACGCAACATTTCTCATCAATTTATTCCTTCATGTTCACTTTTAAAATTTTCATTTAATTTTATCTAGTGAATTTATTATCATTTTTTTTTCTTGTACAGGGAGCATTCTACCTCCAAGCCATAACCCTAGTCCTTGTAATTTTTTTTTGAATCAGGTTCTATGTTGCTGAGGGTCTAGGCTGGCCTCTAGTCTGCAATCCTCCTGTCTCAGCCTCCCAAGTACTGGGATTATAGGTGTGTGCTACCATGCCCAGCTCATTAATTTACTATTGATTTTTAATAAATACAGTCTCTTGAGATAAACCTTCTCAAAATATTTTCAACCCACAAAGTAAAAAAGATAATGTGACACTTGTTTTCAACTACATAATAAATTGTCAATGCCACCAAATTTTACCAATTTTCAATCTTGGAGCCAAAAAATTTTAGAAGGGCCCATCATTTGCATAGATGGATGAATGATTTTTTTCTTAAATACTTACTGAATTCTGGGCATGGTGCTCAGTACTTGGATTACTCAGATTCATAATTAACCAGGACCCAATAACCCACCTTGGACATCAATATAATTTTTCAAACAGGAACTATAAATGTGAATACATCAGAATATTTCAAGTAGGGATCTTTGGGTACAATTCAAAACTAGAAATTAGGAGTTCCTTTTGCCTTGTGCTGGTTCAGTTCCTTTGTACTCTGGGGAAGCTAGAGAGCTCATATTTTCCTTCCTAGAGAAGAAGGCAGAGTTCTTTCACTCCAAACCAACCACATGTGCCTTGGGCAGAAACTGTCCATGTTAAGGCAAATCACAACCAGTGTGTAGTGGGTCCAAATAAAATTGAAGGAAAAAGGTTCCGAAATGTGATCTTCGATTCTTGATAACAGTGCTTTGGAGCCCAACCAATGGAAAGATAGCCAATTCACATCTACCTAAATAGATATCCCCTAACAACTAGAAAGATAACATGACTCGAGCATTAAAAATTCCAGACTTCTTGCAGGATGATGCTAAATCCTGTGAAAGAAACCCAACACATCAAGGTTCTTGCCACAACCAACTTTCTAGGAAAGGAATCCTAATCTCCAAAAGATTACTGGTTATAAAGGAACGTAGCCACACTGACCTTTGAAGTGGCCAGAGTCACGGCAAGCCAGCCTTCAGGTCTGATAACCAGCTCCTGGAGATGGAGCAACCCGGGGACGGCTAGTCAGGCCGTATGACAGTATGACAGTGTGCTGTGCGCCTCGTTGGTAAAGCAGCTAAACAATGAGGATGCTCCAGATACCACCACTGGGGCGAGTGGGCTTAGGTGGAAGCGGACAGTGGGCTCAGTGCCCCATTTCTCAACCAGAAAGAAAGGAAAAGGTCAAGGTGGTTATCTTTCTCGAAGTTTGGGTAGGAAGTGTAGTCGGACTAGGGCTAATTTCACAATAGAGCTGATGTCCTCTCCCCTCTCCTTCTGTGGTCAGTTATGTTAGGCATACTGGCCTCCTAACCGCTCCTTGGACGTAGGACACGCCGCACATGCTCCTTGCTCAGGGCCTTTGCACTGGCTGTTCTTTGTGCTGGAATGCTCTTCCCCCAATTTCCTCATGGCTCCCTCTTTCACCTCCTTCAAGTCTTTGCTGAAATTCCATCTTCTCAAGGAGGTCTACTATACCATTCACTTTGGGGCTTACTATAAAGGATGAATTCCATTTACATGTCAGATGGCAAAAAATAACACAAAATCATTCTCTTATAATTCTGTCAGTCAGAGAATCAGGGTGGCTCACATCAAACTAACCCCAAGGTGATGGCAGCCTGGGTTCCTTTCTATGGCTCTCGGGGATGACCCATTCCTGCTTATTCTGGTTGTCAGAAGAATTCAAGCCCTCTGTTTGTAGGACTGAAGTCTCCATCCCTTTGCTGTCTCTTCTGGCTTCCAGAGGATTCCTGCATTGCCTAGCATTGGCCCCCTTGCTGGATCAAGTCCCTCTTACACTTGAAGGCTTTCCTCCTCCTCCTCTCCTCCTCCTCCTCATCCTCCTCTTCCTCCCTGAGCTGGGGGGATTCTTCACTTTTAAGGCCTCAGGTGATTGCATTGGGCACACCGGAATAATCCAAGATCATCACTCCATCTCACATCTGCAGTTCCTTTTGCCATGTAAGGTGGCACATTTACAGGACCTAGGGATTAGAACATGGGCATCTTTGAGGGAGAGGCATTAAACATGCTAAAATAATGAGAATTTAGTAGAGTTATCCAGTAAGAAAACAACTCACTTAAAAAAAAAAATCCAGTTCAAGATTACCCTGAATGCAATGCCACATGCACCTCAAGGTATTAGACGTGCCAGTAATGATCCTTCCCACCTCCAGCACCCCTTCTTATTGAAATTCTCCTGCTCTCCACAATTGGAGAGTGGGGAAGACATGTTATGTACCCATGACTCTTCTCTTGGTCAGCTGATTGGAGGAGGAAAAGATACTGTATCCAAGAGTCATCAATCCAGTCATTCTTTGATTAAAGCAAAAAAGACGTAAGAGTAATGGCCAAATAGTGATGTAACATTTTCTAGAATTTGTTATCATGTGCCAGTCCTGTGATAGCTCCTTCCTGCCTCTACTGTGTGGCCAGTTTCCCCCAAATCCAATGTATCTGTATGTGTCGATACTCACAATTCCCTGTGATTAGAGCACTCTCCTAAACCCAGCAGATGAACCCAGGCAATCAGTCTCCTAGGTCCACACCCCTACTACTGCCTTTTCAATGGCAAGGGAAGATTCTAGAGGAGCCAAGTATAAACTTTTAATTAAAAAAATCCTTCTTCCTTTCTTAATGACAGGAAGTATACATGTATATAAATCAAATAAATGTTAAATAAAGAGTCCTTAAATATCATTCATATTCTGTGAATGGCATTCGTTCAGTAACATTGACATTTGCATTAAAACAGGACTGTGCATAAAAAGAAATACCACTATATTATAAATGTGTCATACATTTCTCTGGACTATTAAATTAGAGTAAAATCTATAAAGATATATCATTCTCATTTCTCCAGAGATAGATGCCACTTATCTGAGTAGAAATAAAATGATATGGCTAATACCCAGTTGAGAAGGCTATTTAAGAAAAGGTATATTCCAGACACCCAGAAGTCCTTAATTTGGGTTACAGAAAACCACAGAGACGAACGCCTTTCTCCTTGCACAATACCACTAGGTACATGTTATCCACATGACTTACCTCTGGAGATGCCAACCGTGAGCGCTTGGTTAAGGTGGTGCCCGACAGCTTTCTCCACTGGAAAGTTACTACACCTTTCTTCACTGTAAACTTTTCTTTCTATACTCAAACGTTTGAAAGTGAATCAGTGAGTTCGGCCTACACTCAAGGGGGATATTTTATTTACTCTTCATTTTGAAGAAATGCCAAAGCTATGGAAATGTTGCAAAAATAGTATATTTCATAAGTGCACCCAGATATATGTCATTTAGATTCACTGTTAATAACATTTTCCATATATGCTTTATCCATATATCTCTCTTGTCTTCTGTAAAAATATGCACTTGCGTATTACTGCTATTTATATTAACATTTTGACTGAATCATTGGAGAGTGGCAGACATCATAACCCTTTATCTCAAATACTTGTTCATGTATATCCTAAGAATATGGAGCTCATGGTAAGCATAGTACAACAATCAATTTCAGGAAACTTAACATTAATGTAATAAATACTATTATCAAATACACAGCCCAGCACTTCCATTTTCGTCTGTGCTGGAGCATGTGGTCCATGGGGCCTAGCTAGCTTCTCACAGGTTAGTGCCCTCTTGCCTTAACTACAAAACTGAGCAAAATATGTAAGGCAAGTGTCACCAGCCTTTGGAGAATAAGCAATGCAAGGCAGAGCAGGCGACACAGGACTGCAATCAATCCCCGAAGACGGGAAACCTAAGAGGTGCGCCTCCTGGCAATCTTGGCTCCCTGCCTGGGGAACTTTCCTGACTGCACTGTAGCGATCCAGAAGCCAAGCAGAGCACAGTGGTCCCTCTGAGCCAGGCAGGAACAGAGCAGAGGTTGGGGCAGGTGAAGTGCTGGAACCTGCAAGGCGCAGGGAGATGGGCGATGTGCCCCCATAGATATGTAACCATGAGTTCATACTGATCTCTCGGATTCCACGCCAATAGCACAATCTTTCCTGCCCTTCCCCTAAACCACATTTCTGGCTCCCTTCTAGAAATCCAGTTTGAGAGCAGACTGGCAAGTTCATTTCCAATGTAAAGTCCTCTGTCTGGTAGAAAGCCTGCCAGATACTGCTGTGGAGGAATCTGGCTACCTGAACATGAGCATTATTTTTCCCTTTCGGGTGGCTTACTTCTTATTCCTAGACATTCGTAGTATTCTCTTCTAATCTTTGGAATTTAGACTTAGTTATACCACATGTATTAACAAGGTATATAATAGATTTCCACACTGATATTGTATTTGCTCTCAACCTTTATTTTTTTTTATTTTTAGCCAGGTATGGTGGTGCATGCCTGTAATCCCAGTACTTGAGAGGCTGAGACAGGAGTATTGCAGTTTCAAGGTCAGACTCAGCAACTTAGGACCTCAGCAATTTAGTGAGACACAGTTTCAGAATTAAAAAAAAAAAAAAAGTGGCTGGGGGTATAGCTGGGAGGTAGTTAGCCCCTGGGTTCAATCCTCAGTAACAGAAAAAAAAAAAAAAAATTAATGCCTGTGAGGCCCCACTCCACAAGAATTCCACCTATTCCTGAGGACTTTCTGTTGGATTGCAGGATTCTTTGCCTATAGAGTTGCTGAGATTTGGGCTTTCTTATTTGCATATTCATTACAATAAAATGCCCATCACTCAAGGTAATTGGAATGAGTTTGTCCCTTGCAAATAAATGAAATTAAAACAATTAGAGACTATGGATTTCAAACCATACAATATGAAAATAAATGTCACATAAAATGTGGTATCAAAAAGCAACATTCATGCAAAAAATATAACTATAATGGTGGTTGGTGGAAAGAGCCGGGCAGAGGCAAGGAAGACTTCAGCATTCCAATGTGCTTCTTACAAATTATTATTTGAACTGGATTGATTGACAGGTACATGAATAAGAGAAAGGGCAGAAAAGTAGTGGTGCCAAAAAGGAAGGGAAGAGAGAACAAAAGATTAAAATGTGATGCCAGATAACTATAGGTGACTTAGAACCAAGTAAAACCTGTAAGTTAGGAAACAAATTAAAAAAAAAAAACTTTAAGGAATACCAAGGCAAAATTTAAAAACAAGAGAATTAGAAAAACTCATAAAAGATAATTTTAAGCCAGGTGTGGTGGCGCACGCTTGTAATCCCAGCATTCGGGAGGCTGAGACCGGAGGATCCAGGTTCGCGGCCAGCCTCAGCTACCTAGTGAGGCACTCTGCAACTTAGTGAAACTTGGTTTCAAAATAAAGAATAAAAAATAGGGCTGGGGGTATAGCTCAGAGGTAGAATGCCCCTGAGTTCAACCCATCCCCAGTACCGCAAAAAAAAAAAAAAAAAAAAGAGAATTTTAATATGGGCTATAAAATGAGCTGAATAAAGATTAGAGGGAGATAATAAACGTTTAAAGAAAACTAGAAGGTTAGAATAACTATGTTAACATTAAAATAAAAATGCAGTCAGTTATGAAATAATTTAAAACAGGTGAAATTCCAAGTAAGTAAATTTTGGAAAACAACAGGGCAATAAGATAAGATATAAAATAGGATATGAGATACTGTTTGAAACATGAGAGCAGAATTAAAGATAAGTATAAGAGCGAGGCGTGGTGACATACACTTGTAATCTCAGTACTAGGGAGGGTGAGAGAGGAGGATCACAGGTTCAAGGCCAGTCTCAGCAACTTAGTGAGACTCTATTTTAAAAGTAAAAAATAAAACAGGGCTGGGTTGTTAGAGGTAAAATGTCCCTGAGTTTAATCCTCCTCCCAACACACACAATATAATAAGATTGTTTATACTGATTTAAAAATAATATCAAAAGCTGGGCATAATGGCACATGCTTGTAATCCCAGCATTTGGGAGGCTGAGGCCGGAGGATCCGGGTTCTCGGCCAGCCTCAGCTACCTAGTGAGGTCCTCTGCAACTTAGTGAGACCCTGTTTCAAAATAAAGAATCAAATATAGGGCTGGGGGTATAGCTCGGAGGTAGAATGCCCCTGAGTTCAATCCCCAATACCACACACACACACACACACACACACAAAAAAAAAATAATAATAATAATGATAATAATAATATCAAAATGTATATTTTTAAAAGTTTAAAAGTTAGAGAAAAATTATCTTGAAACATACAAGAAGCAGTAAGAGACCTTGGTGCTTATCTGTTTTTCCCCAAAAGGTAATTTTCAAATAGAGTAGCGGTGTCTTCATGGCTTCACAGGGGCAGTGAGCATGTGGTCCTCTGGCCAGGGAGGATCCCCCTCCCTCCCCCAGCAAGTGCCTGAAGCCTTAAGGTCAGTAATCAGAGAAGAGAGATGGGAGGTATTAATGCAGCAGACACAGCTGGATGGCACCAACCTGGCCCAGGAGAAACTCCCTGCCGCCAGCTGCATTCCCTCCTGGATTATCTCCTCCACATTTAGCCTCTCTCAGGGTCAGGGGAAGCTCCTCTCTAGACCAGCCACCTCTCAAGTATCAGGTTTCAGCAGTTGTCTAGGGGCTTTGTAAAATTTAGAGACTGGCACAGCCTCCACATTTTAAAAAAAGGCATTTATTCAACAAATGCTTACTGGGCAACTTCCTTGTCCCAGGCAGTGAACTAGATCTCAGGAATACAGCAAGGAATCTGAAATAGAGCTCCAGACTCATTCGGGACGGGGACTCCCAGCATGGGCAAAAACTCCTACCCAGGAAGTGGCAGGCAGGTTTCAACAGATAGTTTTAAAATGCGATCAGTGACACAAATAGCAGGGTTGGCGTGTGTGTGTGTGTGTGTGTGTGTGTGTGTGTGTGTGTGTTGTACTGGGGATTGAATTTAGAGGTGTTCTACCTCTGAGCTATATGCCCAGCCCTATTTTATTTTTTTGCATTTTGAAACAGGGTCTTGCTGAGTTGCTGAGGCTGGTCTCAAACCTGTGATCCTCCTGTTTCAGCTTCCCAAGTTCTAGGATTATAGGCATGCCACTCCCAGCTCAGGGTTGGCTTTGAACAAGAAAAGGATCACTTTTTCTTCTGCAGGAGTAAGAAGAGAAATAAAGGTACAAGAGGAGGGAAGGAGCCAGGCACAGTGGCATATGCCTATAATCCCAGAACTTGGGAAACTGAAATAGGAGGATCACAGGTTCAAGGCCAGTCTCAGCAATTTAGGAAGACCCTCAGCAACTTACTGAGATCTTATTTCAAAATAAAAAGTAGAAAGGACTAGGGGTGTGGCTTGGAGGTAGTATGCACCTGGGTTCAATCCCCAGTACCAAAAAAAAAAAGAAAGAGAGGTAGGGGTGGTTGAGGGCTAGGGAGATTAGGGAGATTAGGGAGATGTGCCCAATGACTGAATTCTCTGGAAGTAGGGGTTTTCCGGAGGGTGAGCTAGGCAGAGATCTTGAGGTGTGTGTGTGTGTGTGTGTGTGTGTGTGTGTGTGTGTGTGTGTGTATGAGAGAGAGAAAGGGGGTGGGGAGGGAAAGAGAGAAAGATGGGTCGGTCTGGGAGGGTCATAAAGAAAATGAGCAGGAGCTAAGAACAAGTAAACAGTCTGACAGACAGCAGCCAGGGCCAAGTGGGGGCTGGAGGAGGTGCCAGTCCGGATGACAGCCGCGTGCCGGAGACATACACAATTAATTATAACACAACGTGAAGTGTCCCACTGTGACAGGATAATTTATTGAGACATTAATCTGTGTCTATTCTCCTTGCATTTTCCCCTCCACCCATTTTCAAGAATGGCTTTGGGGCTATTTGCATCCGAAGAGTTTTAGATGAGACAATTGAAGAAAATCTCTAGCCAAGTCTCTCTCCTCCCATAACTTTCTCCAGACTGAGTAATATCTTTACAGATATGTTTCATTTGTAGTGAATAATGTTTTGAAGTTTTCAAAAAGAGTTGCTAACAATTTGAAAGCAGATCTCACATGAAATCTAGACTTCAGCTTCTCCTAGAAAAATTAGACCATCTTGAAATACTGAGTCTACAGTGTGCCGTCTACAAATGTCTGGAGCTGAGTTCACTCTGGTCTCTACCGTTCTCTATGCCAACATCACTCATGTAGGTTTACCGCCAGGTCCCTGTGACCCTCTCTAAAGTTGGAGGTTATGCTTGGGGTAAGGGGATGGCATCCTCAACAGCTGGAGCACCTAGCATTGGTGAAGTCTCCTATCAGGAAGTGCCTGAGATGGAAGGGATACAAAGCTGACACACTGACAGTTATCTAGGACAGTATGAGAATGAAGGGGTCCTTCCTTGCTCTCTTGGAATCCCAAGTGAAAATCTTAAAGAGGTGAGAGAAAGGGGAGCCTACAATGAGCCCATGATGCCTGAGATTATTTTCCACTAGCCGTTAGCTAGTGGCTTTGAGGTTAGATTTAGTGAGACAAAAATAATAATAATATTCATCACTTCTTGCACATACACGTTCATGGAATAAGATGTTAATCACCAAAATGGAGATCTAAAGAAAGGACAAAGAGCAAAGGAATGGGTGGGGCTAAGCTTTGACTATGATAGTTATTGAAGTTTTCACAAAGGAGGTGCAATTTGAGTGGAGGTTTGAAGGATGAATAGGAGGCCTCCAAGTGGAGGTTATTCTGCCAAAGATAAACATTTTTTTTGTTTTGTTTTTTTTCTTTTTTCTTTTGGTACTAGGGATTGAATCCAGAGGCATTCTACTTTCTAGCTATAGCCTCAGCCCAATTTTATTTATTTGGAAATAGGGTCTCACTAGGTTAACAAGAGTCTCACTACTTGCTGAGGCTGTCCTTGAACCTACAATCCTCCTGTCTCAGCCTCCCAAGTACTGGGATTACATTTGAACGTGCAAAGCATGTAAGCATAGGAACTTGCAGCAGTGAAGTGCCACCAAGGCCCTGTATGTCCATCTCCCAGGTGGAGGAAATAGGAAAAGGGAGAAAGTAGAAGAGGGTGGAACCAAAAGAGAAGGTCAGGCCTTCATGCATTCTTCATGGAACAGGGAGTCCCCTATTTCTTTAGTGTATTAATTGTGCTGGCTGTGTGGCTAATGCTTGGGGAAGGATTACTGGACAAAGACCACTAAATAGATTCTTTCAACAGTCCAGGTGACGGATGATAAAGGTTTGAACTAGGACAATGACTGTGGGAATGGAGAGGAGGGTTTGGAGTTTGACAGTCACTTACTAAGTGCTGGGCATGGTGGTGTGTGCTGAGGATACACCTATAAGTGGATACTGGTCTTTGCCTTGAAGAAACTCATTGACTGAAGGACAAATGTTACCACACCTGGCAGGGCCAGACAAGAGCTGAAGCAGCTGGGATCACCAAGCCTTAGCCACGTGTGCAATGCATTCCATCGGGGTCACATTCAGAGGGTCCCCCTCACTTCCACAGAGAGGTCAGGTGTCACTTGAAGGAGATACAATTTGTTCCTTTGAAATTATTTTCCTCAATTATCGCTATTCTCATTGACTAAGGGAAGAGACATAATCAGAATCCTAATTTTCTATTTCTCAGAAAGAACTTTTTTAAAGAACAATTTTTAACATACTAAGTTATAATTATTTGAGCTAAGGTGAAATTGATATTAACTCTATTGTTAAAATAACTTTCATAATGCTTCAGTATTATATTCAAGACTTTATGAAACAATAAAGTTCAATCTGCTGTAAATCGTGCTATTTCCCCTTCGCAGGTATGGAATGCTGTTTTTGCCTCCTGACCACTTGTTGACTTCTCTGTGGAGTTTATTTTTTGAGTTACTCCGTGCCTGGAACATAGCAGGTATGCACACTACTCGCTCAACTAGGGTTGAGGATGTGATTCATAACACGGACTGATCGTTTGAGAAGTTGTGTTGGAAACAATCAAACTGAAGTGGCTGCCAGAGGTGTTTACTCATTCATTTAGAGACTATTAATAAAGATCAATACAGGTTCACTTATATGTGGCATTTAAATATTTATTACTAGATACCATTCTTGCATTGGACAGAGAGCAATAAACAAAACAAAGTCCCTGCCCATCTTTCTAGTGAGGGAGACAACGCATTGTATGTGCCTACATACCTACGTATACACACTCTATGGGAAGGGTGATAACCTGCTATGAAGAAAAACAGAGCCAAGTGAAATAAAGAATGATGGTGGTGGCAGGGAAGTATTTTATATATTGCCTATGGGATGCTTAGGGAAGGCCTCTCTGAAGTGGCATTTGAGTAGAGACTTAAAAAGGGGTGGAGATAGGGATGATAGATATAGCTATTCACATATCTAGGGGCCGAGTGTTCCAGGCAGAAAAATGAACAAGTAAAATATTTTGACATAGAATAGAATCTGTCCTATTGATTTCAAAGGAGTGAGGGAAGGGAAGAAGGGAGAGGTTCAGTTCTTCCACTAGGCATTCTTCATAGGAGCTGACTGAAAAAGATCCCGTGCAGAGGGACATGATCATTAATTGTCATAAATAATAATTGGTTGGCAAAGGCCTAGGAATTTGTGAGGTTTGTTAAGTTGTGCACCATAAAGGGTGAAGAATTTGTATGTGTCAGGTCTGTATTCTCAATGCCTGGTATATAGTAGGAGCTGAACATATATTTTTGAGTGATTGAAGTTTATCTTTGCTTTCACAACTTTCAGAATATTATAAATAGCTAAGCTGTTTCACGGAAACAGATTAATATGGGGGAAGAGTATTATTCAAATTCAATCTATAGAACATCATGTACACATATCGCTAAAAGGCATACTACAAACAGCAGCTTTGTGCTCAGCTTTTAACAGTCTCTCTGAGCTGAGCGTGGTGGCGCACCCCTGTAATCCCAGTATTTGGAAGGCTGAGACCAGAGGATCATAGGTTCAAGAATAGCATCAGCAACTGATTGAGGTCCTCAGCAACCTAGTGAGACCCTGTTTCAAAAGCAAAAAATGAAAAGGGCTGTGATGTAGTTCAGAGGTAGAATGCCCCTGGGCTCAATCCCGAGTTACCCCCCCACACCCACGCACACAGTCTGTCTCCAGGGTGACACTCATTGCGCCCTTTCGACTGGAGAGTTTACAACCATTCTGTGATGTCTTAGCAAATGCCAGCACCTGACTTATCCAAATATTAGTAGCGATTGAGATCCCTTTCTATCACATGACTAAAACTGTATCTGCAGGGGGCAATGGTGTTTCCCCACTTTTGTAACACCGCAGGGAATTCTTATTTAAAGGGCAGTAAGAACTTCAAACTCCACCATAAAACGATTCTTTTTAGACCGTTTATAAATAAGCATGTTTGGGGAACTGTATAACATTGTCACTTCGAAATGTGCAAGTCTGAGATTGATCATTTTTCCTGAGTTTGTAAGTGATTTTCTAAAAATATGTAATGTACCAAAAAAAAAAAAAAAGCATCCCTCAGCTCCTGGCAACATTACTTTCCTTTATTCTATGACACTACGCAAAACCCATTAGAGCCAGAAAGCTATTTCTTTCATTTTATACCTTGAACGGAAAGTCCCAATATATTTTATCACAATTAAACAACTCCCCTAGTGCCTAATTAGTAGGAATTCAATTTGCAAAACCCTGTGCGCGACGGAGGAGAAGACTCAAGGCCTCCACCTGGAGCCAGTACCACGCTTCATTGCTCAGATGTCAGCACTAGCACTTTTCCCCACCCCCTCCACGACGGGGGTGGTGGTGGCAGGAGGGTGTTCCCCCAAATGCTGGCGCAGGGACAGTTCCGGCCGGGGTCCCGCCCGTCCGCCGCCGGCCCAGGCTTGGAGTCCCGCCCCAGGCTCCGGAGGCGGCGGCGGTCGACCTGACACTACCCTGCGCCCTCCAGGCGCTCGGAAACTGCTGTGTCAGAACGGTTCCAGGAGTCCCCCGCGACAGTGACAGCGCCAGCTATCATTCGGGAAGGATGACTACCCGGAGCCAGCCCGCGGAGGTGCACCCCGGGAGAGGGAGGGCGCCTCCGGCGACCCGCACGCACCGTCCCCGCGCACCCCGCCCGCGCCCTCCCCCGGGCCGCGTCCGGAGAGCGCCGGGCGCCACGGGGCGGCGCGCATGCGCGGAGGGCAGCGAGCCGAGCGGCTCCTCCCGCCCCGCCCCGCCCCGCCCCGCCCGCGCTCACGTGCGGCTCAGCGTGCGTCCCGACATGTGCGGACGCACGTGACGCCGCCGCCGCGCGTCCGGCTGCGGCTAGCTCGCCCCGCGCGGCTGTACTTTGAACCCGGGCGTGGGAGCGGGGCGGGGGGAGAGGGAGGAGGGAGAGCCGGGCGGCGGGGAGGGGGGGGGCGGCCTCCGGGAGAATGATATCATCGGCGGCTTTATCGCTAGGCAACCCAAGAATGCTTCTCTTTCCAGCCGTGGAGCTCCGGGAAGCTCCGGAAACCTATGCCATGATTCCCCTTCTCCTTCTCCCACCCCGCGACTGTGCTCCAAAGGCGCCTTCAGAAGCGAGGGTAGGCGCCTCCGTTTTAAAACCAGTGTGTTAGGAACGCAGACCTCCGAGATCCATCTGTGAACACACCCACTGGGGTCAGCGGAGACCTTCAGGGGCGCGGGCACACACGGTCAGGCGTCCTGCCAGGTCACGTGCGGTTTTTACAGCTGCGTGACAGCTAGGCAGATAACCTTCACTCGAGGTGATACGTGCCTGAAAACCGAGCCCTACGTAAGGTACCACAGGAAGAGAATCCGGCGTCTTTATCCAGTCACATTATAGGGGGTTTTCCAGATGCTCGAGGTACCTGAGGTCTCCAGGAGATGGATCCAGGCTGAAGTCCTGTGAAAGCTAAATTTCAGATCACGGCGAGGAAGGGGCAGAGCTGCGTATGGAAGCAAAAGTTATTACAGGCCTCTCTCTGGCAGAGACTCAATACCTCTGTTTAGCACATCATATTCTCTGTACACACCCATATGGAAAAGGCTCCAAAGTTGAAACCCTAGCTAAAGTTCACAACGCCCTAAAAATACCCTATATAAAAACTGTAAGCACATGGCCCTCTTTCCTACTTGCTCAACTCTACAGGTTTCCTCTTGCCAGCCTTCCTGGGTTATTTTGGTCCCAGACCCCTTCTGTAGAGAAACTAGCGCTCAAGGAGGACCACGGAGGGGTGAAATCAGGATGGAAAACTCCTCATATCAAGTGGACTTCCAAACCAGGAAGGGTGCACTTTTCAGTGTCTCCCGAATGCAGCAGAGTATGGTTCTTAACAGAAGACCTTGAAAATTATTTCCCCAGAATTTCATGTTGCGATTATTGCATGCACTGTGCCCTAATTTAGAAAGTCTATTACCATGATGATCTTCTGCCTCCACCAATAACTATACTTTGGTTCTTGGGATCCTGCATGGACTAGCTCAACTCATTCCATGATAAGAACCTTAGCCTGTCCTTTTCCTCATTACTAAAAGTATTAATATAAAGAGTGGAAGACTCGGAACCAACAAATCTGGTTCCAATCTTGGATCTGTTTTTTACTGAACTCTGTGACCTTGAATGAGTTCCTTACCTCATCTTCCTCTCAGTGGTTTTTTGAAAAACAGGCCTTGGGATATCATGTTTTCCTCTAGGGCTGCTCTCTTTTTTCAGGCCCCCTTTGGATACTGAGTGGAGAACATGGATCATTACTCTGTTACTTGAAGAGAGGGAAGTCACCATTGGTTTCTTTTTTTTCCAGGGATGGGTACTGGGGATTGAACCCAGGGGCAATCTGTTTTCAAGCCCCAGCCCTATTTTATTTTTGAAACAGGATCTCACTAAGTTGCAGAGGGTAGACTTGAACCTGAGATCCTCCTGTCTCAGCCTCCCCAGTATAGAGATTAGAGGCATGTGCCACCATGCAAGGCTACCATTAGTTTCTTTTATAGAACAGCTAGTTGGAGGAGGTGAGACAGAGTTGTTTATGAGGTACTTCTGCTTTCCTCTCTCTGCATGAGATATTATCATGTGATGACTGCTATCAGATCTCCCTTTGCAGTAGGAAATGTCATGACTCCCCAGTCCTGGCCCATAGTTCAGATCCTCATAAAAAGCTGGTAGAGCCAGCTGCAGGGCAGTCAAGTTCTAAAGAGACAGAAAAGTTAGGAAATCCTTGCTCAGACCTCAGATCAAATAGAACAATTGAACTGCCTCTGAGGGCATCTTAGCAAAGGATGAGGCCACAGGAGTCTTCTCCTTGGATAGGGCTCATGCCTTCACTATCCTGTTCCTTCTGTAAAACCCAGCAAATTCCCCAGGCCTTCTCTGACTCCACCTAGAGGAAGTTAGCAACCTCTGTCCCCACCCCACCATTGTGTCCACCCAGGCAAAGCATGTGCTATGTTGCAATGTCATTTATTTTAGAATGGTTCTGTCACCACCACAAGATTTTGAGATTAATCTTCAATTCTCCAGCACTTACCACAGCACCTTGCATATAATAGGAGCTAAACAAATATCTGGAGCTGGAGGTGTAGCTCAGTGCTGTGGCACTTGCTTAACATGCTGCAGGCCCAGGCTTGGACCCTCAGCACCGCCCAAAAAAGAAAAGTCTGAGTCTCCATACCCACCACCATTTATCAAATCTGTGGGCTCAAGAAGAAAAGGAGTGTGATGCAGTCAGTGAGTTTGAAACCTCTCACTGGAGGCTCTGCAATGAGAGTCTAAAAACAGAGACTGCATCCGGTCCTATACATCCACCCCAACAGAATGCTTTTGTGGACTAGTACCCAAGATATCCTAAGCCCAGGGGGCAGGAGAGGTTACACACCAGAAGCAAGGGCTGGGGTCATCTGTGAATCAAAATACCAAATCAGTTTTCACTAATGTCCCTTGCCCCCCTATTCTTAGCAACCTGAGAGAAAGAAGTGTGTATCAACCAAATTATTTATGACATGAAAATTTGTTTATTCTTAGCAGTAGACTAAAACCATTCACAAGTTGCATTTATTTATTTAGGTACTGGGGGTTGAGCCCAGGGTCATTCTACCTCTGAGCTACACCCCCAGCCCTTATTATTTTTTGTTTTTTAAACAGGGTCTTGCTAGGTTGCTGAGAGTCTCACTTGCTAGGTTGCTGAGGCTGGTCTTGAACTTAGATCCTCCTGTCTCAGCCTCTCAAGTATTGGGATTACAGGTGTGTGCCACTACGCCTGGCTGCTTATATTTTTATATAATAAAATGATGGAAAAATATATGAAGTATCTGAAAGCTTTTGAATAATCTGATAAGAAAAAAAAAAAAAAAAAAAAAAAGGACTGGGGGAAGAAGCCTGTCACAGAGTCTAGAAGCTCACACAGTTTTCTGATAGAAGAGTCCCGTAGGTCCTCTGAACCTACTGACTCTAGCTTTAGACATATTTCAGGTGGGTATAGCTTGGTTAAAGGGTCTCCCTGTCCACAGTAAGTCAGAGATAGCAAATTAGACAAAGGTTGGAAACGCACTCTGACCATCAAGAAATGACAGCTGACCGCTTGGCTGTAAATAAAGGGACTGAAAATGCTATAAGAAGCAGATATAAAACCCAAGAAAAGAACTTTCCCAGCTATAAATACTTGCTAATAAAATGCATAGTATAAAGTGATGTTTATAATAGTGGCCCTGAATTATTGAGAAAGCTTTAATATGTACCGGGTACTTTTCCCAAAGATGTATACGAGAATACTGTGTAATATATTTTAGTATATTCCCCACTAAAACCTTAAAAAGAGAAACATTGGCATTTGAACACAGAAGCATCAGTTTGCTGAACTACTGTTTTATACAGGTACCACTAAAATTTAGAATTTCAAACTATCAGCTTTTAAAAAGGTAAGCTGGGCGTGGTGGTGTATGCTTGTAATTCCAGCATTTGGGAGGCTGAGACTGGAGGATCCGGGTTCGTGTCCAGCCTCAGCTACCTGGTGAGGCACTCTGCAACTTAGTGAGACCCTGTTTCAAAATACAGAATAAAAAATAGGGCTGGGGGTGTAGCTCGGAGGTAGAATGCCCCTGAGTTCAATCCCCAGTACCACACACACACACAAAAGTATAGCTTTAGCCAGGCGTGTTGGCACATGCTTGTAATCCCAATACATGGGAAGCTGAGATGGGAGGATCCGGGTTTGCCCCTAGCCTCAGCTACTTAGTGAGGCCCTCTCCAACTTAGTGAGACCCTGTTTCAAAATATAAAGACTAAAAAAATAGGGCTGGGGATGTATCTCGGAGGTAGAATGCCCCTGGGTTCAATCCCTAGTACTGAAAAAAAAAAAAAAATGTATAGCTTTTTATTTGCTAGTAGTTTTCACTGAGCAAGAATAGGAAATAAAATTTTAGGACAAATGCACAATTGCTATAGTAGTATATTTTTTTTCAGTACATGTACTGCATGTGTATCTTTTTTCATATAAATCCCATCTTAATCGCAGAAAATATGTGATAATTTTCTGTCAATCCCCTACTTACATCCTCCTCTGAAAAGCTGGGACTTCACTGGACTTTAGCATGCACTGCAAATCCACTTTGGACTGACTCATTTAAAATAACATAGTGAGAACGATGGGTAGGCCTACGTATATTGATCTGAGTATCCAACAGATTCAGTTCTTTTTTTTTTTTTTTTAAGTGAAAGTATCTGATTACTATCTGAAGTAAAATATCTTTATCACAACAGCACAGCCAGCTTTTGACATTAGAATGGTTTTAATTCATTCACCAGAGCTCTGCTCGTTTCTAGCTCAAGTAAAACGTTTCAGTTGTTTGCCCAGCCGTCTTCCCAAGGTCTCCAGTGCTAATCACCTCCCAGGGAGAGGTCAAGAGCCAACCTGTGACATAGGCAGGAATAGGCGTGGGTGCCTTCTACACCATTACTGAACAAATCCCAGGTGACAATAGTAACCAAACTTATGGCCTATAAGGTAACAGAACTCAATGGAAAGTAGCTCCACAATGGTAGGAACTAAAATTTCAGTTTCTAGTGCCTTGAAAAATGTGCTTAAGTCTAGCTCTTTGGGGAGAGAAGGGTATTTACCAATTCAGTATAAAGTTTGCTGAAAACTATATGTATATAAAATTAATTGGAAAAATACCATACTCATAAAAACACTGCTAAAGATTCATATTTGTCTTAAATTGGAAAATCACATGATCTACAAAGCAATTTAGCTGAAATGTACCACTGCAGATATAGAAACCTCCTTAGTGAATTATAATAACTCTAGACTTTTAATTCACTAAAATTAATGGCTAAAATAACATTTTAGATGCATTTCTGTCCTACTTCATTATCATGTTACTATATAGGCATTTAAACGAAATAACTCCCTTAAAATCTGGTCTAATGCTGAATTTTTCATTTTATCACACAAAGTTATACAAATGCTAAAATATCTTATTACCTTCTGATTTACTTTGAATTTTTGTCTTTTTGTCTTTTTTTTTTTTTTTTTTTTTTCTTGTACTAGGGATTGATCCCAGGGGCATTCTACCTCCCAGCTCCCTTTTTTAGTTTTTATTTTGAAATAGGGTCTTACTAGGTTGCTGAGGGTCTCACTAAATTGCTGATGCTGGCCTCAAACCTGCAATCCTCCTGTCTCAGCCTCCCAAGCACTGGGACTACAGGTGTGTGCCACCATGCCTGGCTATTTTGAATCTTTTTTTGGTTATACAAATCCTATTACTACAATAAAGGCATTCAAAAGTAGCTCAAAAATATTTAAAATGCTGTTTTCTCCATTTTTCCAGATTACATGGATAGGCTCTGGTTTAGCAAATTAACACTGCTCAAAAAAATCCTACAGTTTTCTACAGTTCATTTTTATATCCTTTGTTCCAATAGTTTATTCATTAAGCTTAGTTAACTAGTTAGTGCTGCCAATCAAATTCATCTTACCTGGTCCAAGATGCTGCAGTGGGAAGTTCTTTGGCAAGGGATACGCCTGGTTGCCAGGGCTGGCTCTGGTTGCCAGGGTTGACCTTGGGAACATAACAGTATCTCTGAGCTTCATTTTCTTTCTCTTACAAAATTCGGAGAACTGGATGAGCTAGCTCTTCCTTCCAGCTCCATATTCTATGACTTGCAGTTCTGTTGCCGTCAGTCAGCAGAGGGAGCACTTTTTCTCTTGTAAATTTTGACTCATTTTCATTACTTTTCAAAAACCAAGGGGCTTGAGAACAGACTGAAACCAAACCTTGACAAACCTTCACTCCATCCATATCAAGTCACAGGTTTGATTATAAATTTGAGAAAGGCCTAGGAATTGTTTCTTGAATTCCAGGATAAAGCAAAGTCCCACAGCGGAATTATTTCATAAAAGTTAGGAAGCAAAAATACTTGGAAGAAATTTAAGCATCCCTATGTGGTAGTAATGTATCTAACCAGGACCCCAGTAATAAAAGAAAAACAGCAGACCACGAAGATGCTGTTTGATGTCACAGAGGAAAGTGAAAACCTCAGCAATCCTAAAAACATTAGCAAATTTGGTCGAACATAAACAAACCACACAACCGATTGGTAGGTTTTTCTTCTGCGATTTTCATTAAGATACACTGGGAACAAGCAGGTAGACACAGCCAGAGCCCGGAGGCTTGCAAGAGATTGGGAAAGTGTGGTAGCAGGCCAATGATTTAAAAAAAAAAAGTTAAATATCTGAGAAACTTAATGACTTTCATCCTTACAGTCATATATATCTTAAAACTAATTGAGCATTCATTATGTCTTCTTTAAATATTAGACAATCTCATATCGTATATAAAGTTTTTATTCCTTAGAATTTTAAAATCACAAAATAGTGTGGCAGTATTTAGGTAATAGATTTTATGGAGTGCTGAAAATACTAGAATATAAAGATAATTTCTAGTTTATCTTCACATACTAAACTTTTCTAAACCAGCTGGTTTCTTGCAGACAGTATTTATTTATTTTTAATAATTTAAGACAGCATAAGCTTGTACCAAGCATAAGCATTGTAACAAAAGTGCAACATTTCAGCAAATCCTCCCCCAAAGATATTTTAACTCAAAATATCATTAGCACTGTATTTTCTCCCTACAAAAATAGCATGTCAGACATCATTAATTGGATGTATTAACAACTATGTACATAAGAGCCATCTTGTAGGCTAAGAGTTTAACGTTGTTTAAACACAGCGTTTGAGGCAAACAGTAGCAACAGCAGCAGCAAATGCACCAAACGGACTAAAAGACCCAGATATTTTCTTCACTCACAGTCAGACTGTTGTGTCTCACCCCTTACATAACATTCAAGTGAGATTTCTCACAGTGCTACCTTGGCAACAAACTAAAAATATCTAGACAAGGTCTTAGTTTAAGCCTTATTTAAAAAGCTTTCTTTGTGATTATCTGTTATCTGGTTTGGTCTCTAGAAAATACATAGAGTTGGAGCTAGGAAGGCCTCACAAGGCGTCATTCCGCATCTTTACAGCATTTCCGATCACAATGGACCAGTTTAATGCTTTCCTCCACTTCTGTTACCTAACGAGAATATGGGCATCAGTTCGGACTTGTTTCAAGTTCAGTGCACATTGTTTTGTTTTTATGGTAAGACTACAAAAATCTAGAAACACGATGGATTGAATGAGAGAATAGATGCACTTGAAATGTATATATAACATATATGTTGCATATATATTATATACGTAAGTTAGGAAGAAATTGAGTCAATTAACTCATCAATTTCTCTATTAATAAAGTGCGAGCAAAGGTAGTAAGAATGGTTCTGGCCTTCCCCCGTCCATCATCTTCCCTGACTTAGTGCTGACAATGGCCCAACTCAGAGTCTCTTAAAACAAGTGCAAGTCACTAAAAGATGCCATTCCAGTCGCTTCAGAATAGGTCACAATGTGGGCAACTGCATCTTCGCTTCTTTGAAAAATAAATACCTTTCAAGACACTGAAGAGTAAATTGTAATTCTCAAAGATCGTCAGTCTGTTTGTGGGCAACCTCCTAAACAGGCAGGGCAACTCCGAGAGACACCGCTCTAGTAACAACTACCTGCTGTTCCCTGTGGGCTCCAGTCAGAAGTGAAGGGCTTTAGCACCTCTTCCCCTCCCTGGTACAGTGAGCTCACACAGAGCAGACCCTTCTTCCTTCTTCTAGAGTTAGGTTCCACATTTTAAAGGATAATGGAACACAGACTAAAAGGAGGCGAAACTTATCTGGGGGACATTAAAGAAAAGAAAAAGAGCCCCTATCTATCGCAGAGGGCCTTTTTAGAGCTGGTGTGGGGGTGTTAGTGTGCAGAGGGTGGGGTGGTGAGAGATGAGCAAAACAGGAACTTCAAATGTACACAAAACACCTGTTTTTTGTTTTTTCCTTCCGTAAGCCTGTCGTGCATCTATTACGCTTCCTCCCTTAAAAACGTTAAGGGTGGTTTAACTTATTAATATCTTCCCGCTGGGATCTCCGTCTTCTAAGGAAGGGTCGCGAGGCCTCAGGGCGCCTCCTTTCCTGGCTGCGAGGGAGCTTCCTGAGCAGAGCTCTCGGGGTTCCCCGACTCGCGGGGGCCAGGGAAGGCCAGGTGGGTGCGGCCGTGCGGGTGCGGGTGCGCGGGGTGCAGCACCCCAGGGGGCGCCACCTCGTGCTGCAGGAGGGTCGCGGCGGCCGCCTTCTCGGGAGGGGGCGACAACACGGAGGACAGGCAGGGGAAGGCGGCGGCGGCGGCAGCAGCAGCGGCGGCGGCGGCGGCGGGGATGCCGGGGTACAGCAGCGGGAACGGGGCGGCGGCCGCCGCGGGGTACAGATACTTCTCCAGGCCGCTCTTGTCCAGGAAGGGCTGCACGTAGGCGGCGGCGGCGGACGGCGAGAGGAAGTAGAAGGGCAGGCAGAAGGGGGCCGCGGCGGCGGCGGCCGGCTGCGCGAAGGGCGCGCCCCCGCCTGCGCCGAACGCCACCAGCGAGCTGAGCAGGGCGGCGTCGGGTCTCAGCAGCGCGGCCGCCGCCGCCGGGTCGGGCCCCAGGAGCGCCGCCGCGCCACCTCCCGGGCCGCCGCCGCCGCCGCCGCGGGAATCCAGCTTCATCCTCTTGGGCGCCGGCGAGTCGTCCCCGGGAGGCTCCTGCTTGATGGTGACGCGGCTCGCCCCCGCGCCTTTGCCCTTCTCGCGGTCGGGCCGGGCCTCGGCCTCGCCGCCGTAGCCGCTGTCAGTGTCCGTGTCGTTCTCCGCCGCGAGCTCGGCGCTGGGCTGAGTCCGCTGGATGACCGGCACGCAGTGGGCCAGGGGCTCCAGCTTCTGGCCCGCGCGCTCCAGGCAGGGGGCTGCCGCGGAGCCGGCGGGGGCGGGGGCCGAGGCCGCGCCGGCGCCTTTGCTCAGAGGGACCTGTTGAGTCAACAGCTGGGGGGTGGGCAAAAACTGGGTGGCCACGGCGTGCAAGTGGTTGATCAGCTGGACGCATCGCGGTTCCCTGGGCGTCCAGCTCTCGAACCGGGAGAGGTATTGCAAGACTTCTTTGGCGCATGTTTGAAATCCCGAGTGGAACGCATCCAAGTCGGACTGAATGGGCGACTTCAGAGATCGCTCCCCTAGGACGAACAAGGAGGTGGGGGTGGGGGCAGAGGAATGGAGGCGAGAAGGAAAATACCAACGTTAAAGCATCTGCTTATCACGTGGGCCCTGCATTGACTAAAGGATCTCGGCTTTTCCTCCGTATTCTAGTGATATAATCCACTGGTTGCGGAGCGGGGGTTGGATGGGGGGGGGGGCGCTCTCCTCCAGGCTTAAAATCCAAAGTGGAGAGGGCGCAGCCGC
Source organism: Graphiurus murinus (assembly GCA_004027655.1). NCBI lineage: Eukaryota > Metazoa > Chordata > Mammalia > Rodentia > Gliridae > Graphiurus > Graphiurus murinus. The sequence goes on along the minus strand of PVLC010006258.1, from coordinate 38,263 downwards.
CACTTCAAATAAAAATCTGATTCCTCCGAGTTCTGCTGAAAGCCTCCAGGATGCTTCGGGAAATGGGCGCTGGCCAATGAAGGGAAAGTATAAGCAATTTTCACGAATGGGAGTGAGCCCACGGACGGGGTGGGGGAGTCCTAACGCTGCTCCTTCGCGGGCTGCCCCGCTTCGTCAGGGTAAGCTAGCCTCCCAGAACTGACTTACCATTCTGTAAAGCAATTATCTTCTGATGCTGCTGCTCGGTTAAGGCTGTTAAAGCTTTTAAGTGTTTCAAAGTTAATTCCAAGACTACCGCTTTCTCCAGATGCCCTAGTGTCTGCAGTGGTGCAGAAGAGAAGGGGACACTTGGTTACTTAAAAGCACACATTTGGCTGGGCTGGCTCTGAACAGCAACTTAGGCAAGCACTTTAAAAGAAGTACTATCCTTACACTTCTTGAGCTTCCCTCAAGACAGGTTATAAATGATTCCTTGCCTTAGGCTTGGAGCACCCATCCTGAGTCTGTGGGAAACTACACTACAGCCCAAGTTGTAAGTCAGGCCTCTAATATTTACATTTCCTCCTATATCTCTGGAAGTCGTACCGGGCTATTAACATGCCCTTTGAGAGCAGCAAAGAATGAAAATGTGCATCTTACTGTCAATTTCAGATGTTCAGGCAGTAAATCTTTCAGCTGAGCAATGCATTCATTAATTCGGTCTCTTCTTTTCTTTTCTATTAATCTGTGCGGTAATTTGTAGGTATCCTTAATATATGAGTCGTGGAAGAGAGAAAACAATAAGCTAACATTCACTTACTGGATACAGCCACCTTCCCACTCCCCCCCCCCCAATACTATGTAATAAACTATGCCCAAGAAACCTCTTTCCTCTGGACTGTTCTGAAAAGCAATTTAAATTCAGGTATGAGGTTTAATATCCCCCTGAGAGTATCCAGCAAGCCACTTAAAATTCACAGTTGGGGAAGCTCAGGGGCTGGAATATATTTGCGGGCAGAGCTTCTCTGTGAAATCAATGGCCCTAATTAACTATCCAGGCAGGTTATGGCAAGCATAGGAAACTTACCTTGCTGTCGTCTCGCTTCATGTTCCTTTTGGGTTTACACATATACAAAGAGGAATAATCCAGTCTGCAAAACAAAAATCAGCATCAGGCACCCATTCCGGGAGGGGCTTTGCCCTCGCCCGCTCCATACCACTTTCCGGAGGAGAGGGAAAAAAAAAAGAAAGGAAAAAAAAAAAAAAAAAAAAAGCAAAAAAACCGAAGCCTAGAGAGAGATTCCCGAGGGTGCGTGCACCTTACCCTATAAAATCTCTATGTTCCAGTAACTGTCTCTCTTGCAAATGAGGAATTCCTTCGTCCATGTTCAATCGCTGTATGTTTCCTCTGTTTCGATTTTTTTGGGCTCTGTTCTATAATCTGTGGGACGGTAGCCTTGGGAGATCTTGGGGGGAATCTGTGCGTCTCCAGTCTCTCTCTCGCTCTCCCTCTTCAGTGCAGTGTCGAAAGTGTGAAGCAGTTGGTCCCCCCACCCCCCGCGCTCGCTCTCTCGCACACACGCGCGCACACACGCACACTCGCGCCGGCTCCACTGCGCTGGTAGTTTGCTCTCACTCCGGGCAGTGTTTGGCCACAGGGCACGCGCGTCGCCGGCCAGACCAGCACCCAGCTCACGTGCGGAACGTACCATCCGCGGTCCAGCCCGGAGGGGGGCGGGGGAGGAGGGGCCGGGCCGGGAGGGGGCGTCTGGAGCGGGCGAGCCGCGGCGAGAGGGGGCGGGGACACCTGATTAGGGCCACCGGAAAGCAAAAACAACTTCGGCCAAGCTATTCATCTTCCCAGGGGCGGCGCAGTCGGCGGGGGAGGGGGCCGCCGGGGCTTCCTGGGCTCCGACGCGCGACTCCCTGGGTTCGGCAGTCATTACGGTGCAGAAACGAGAACGCGGCTTTCTGTTTTTCCACCGATTGTGCTGCTGGTTTGGACTAGGGAATGGAAAGAGAACTGGCGGTGGGGAAACTTCAGGACCGAAGGAAATTTTGGAGACTTGTTCGCTCGCTCGCCGTCAGTGGCCTGGGAGGGGACCCCTTGGCGCTGGGTGCGGGCTGCCCCGAGAGGGGGCAAGTTGAATTCGCCCCCTAAAGAATTTAAGATAGGTGAAAATATAGTCACTGGGTCAGAATGGCGCAATCCAACCGTATTTCGGCCACCCGGTGTCCCTGGGCCACCTAAACTTCCCGCAGCAGCCGGAATTGCCGTGCCACTAGTCACAGCGGAGGACGACGTTCGGGTCCTCTGGTGCTCCGAGAGGAAGGCAGCGTGGAGCGAGCGGGGGCGGGCGGGGAGGGGAGCGCCGAGGGGTGGCCCGAGAGGGGCTGCCGCGGAAAAGCAATGCAGCGTTTATCACTCGCCCGCCAAACTCCGCCGCCCCTCTGCGCCTCCGGTGACGTTACCTTCGCTCCCCGGCGCCCCCATCCCCCGTGCGATAAGCCACGCCAGGAGTGTGCAGAGCCCACGTTTACTACCGCTGGCACCTCCGGAGCCTCCCTCCTTAATCCTGTCTCAAACGGGTACCAGCACAGGGCCAGCAACGTGATCCGACCTGCCGCGCTGCCACATCACGGCGCGGGGAGCCCGTGCGCGCGCGCGCTCGCCCTGCAGCGGCTGGAGCCCAGGCTAGCACGAGCCGGGCTACCTCTCCCCGGAGCCACCCGGGGAGCGTGACTCACCGCTAGTGAGAGTTACCGGGAGGTGCCGGGGATGCGCACTGCCCACGCCGCCCTGCGCTGCGGGCGACCGGGACAGGGAGGCCGGGGAGAGCGGGTCCTGCGGGACTCCCGGGTCTCCAGCCCCACCGCTGCCGCAACTTAGGTCGTTCGGGGTGGGATGGAGGAAATACTCATTAATCTTATATACGTATAGACACATAAAACCCAGGTAATAGTCACATTCTTGCCTGGTGATTTCCCAAACATTCGTTATTGCCAGTGGCACGTGAACCAAGGCTAGAAGAAGGCCGAGAGAACACGCATTGGAGCGCGGCGGGGGACTGGGGCGGTCGCTACGTGTCGCCCCCCCTCCCCTCCCCCCTGGCCGGGCCGGCGGGCACGGGTTCCGGGGACGGATCTGGGTCGCGGGAAGCGGCGGCTAGGAGGAGGTCACGTGGCTGCGGGAGTCGCGTCTCCTCCCAGCCTCAGAGCTGCCGGGTCGCGGCCTCCGCGGCGCACTGCTGCAGTCTCCCGAGCCCTGGACCGGGACGCGCACCGCGCCTGGCTGCGTGACTTGGGCGCCGGCCGCGACCCGAGCTCACCCCGCCGTGAGGAGCCGCTCGCGGCCCATTCAATTCCCAGGCCCTTTGTGTGTCTCGACTTTTTCAAATAAAGGGATCAAGTAGACAATTTAATAATTATAATACTAGCCGGGCGTGGTGGCGCACGCTTGTAATCCCAGCATTTGGGAGGCTGAGACCGGAGGATCCGGGCTCGCGGCCAGCTTCAGTACCTAGTGAGGCACTCTGCAACTTAGTGAGACCCTGTTTCAAAATAAAGAATAAAATATAGGGCTGGGGGTATAGCTTGGAGGTAGAATGCCCCTGAGTTCAATCCCCAGTACCGAAAAAAAAAAAAAAAAAAATATATATATATATATATATATATATATATATATATATTATATAATATTGGGGGTGTTTTTTAAATGTTGTTGTACTTGAAATCTCAGTCCGATCACTTTCTTGTTTCCAACTGGCTGATTAATTTCCTTTGATGGGGAGGGCAAGTTGGAACTCTAAAGTGAGATATTCCTGCAAGTCCCATCAGTTTTTCCCTATTGTTTTTAATTGACCAAAATGAGGTGGGGAGGGGATGCAGTTAAGGGTAATACTTTTAAAAACTAAAATGCCTTCTCCCTTTACGGGTTTCTGAATGTTTGGAGTAGGAATGGGGTGTGCTATGTATTCCAGAGCTAATTTTTACTTGAAAAATGAAGGCTAGAGGTAAAGACTGGGCCTCAGCGTTTTGGCCTTGTCAGGGGAACAGACAGAACCTAAAGCAAGTTAAAGTAGGCAAAGCCAGGAAGTGCAGCCTTGGGGATCAAGAGTGGGTTAAGTGAGCTTGTAAACTTTCCAGTAATCAGAAAACAGAGGCAGCCTTGCATGGTGACCATGCCTGTAATCCCAATACTCTGGAACCTGAGACAGGAGGATCGAGGTTTAAGGCCAGCCTCAGCAACTTAGGGAGGTCCTCAGCAACTTAGTGAGACCCTGTTTAATATATGTGCTATATATTATATATTTTATATATGTATCTATCTATTTCATATATATATATATATATATATATATATATATATATATATATATATATATATATCAGCCCCATATATGTCATATATGGGTCTGGAGTGTAGCTCAGAGCATAGAACACTCTTTGTTCAACCTCCAGTACCAAACAAATAGATGGAAAGAAGAAAGAAAAAAAAGAGAGAAGGAAGGAAGGAAGGGAGGGAAAAGGAAAGGAAGGAGGGTGCTTTGGGGCCTAGGAAGCCTTGTCTGATACCACTTTTTTTTTTCTCTTCTCTCCCCATTCCTTCTGTTCCAAGCTTCCTTGTTTCTTTTTCTTGTCTTGTCTTTTTCTTTTTGGTACTGGTGATTTAACCCAGGGGCATTCTACTTCCTAGCTACCTCCCCAGCTCTATATTTTATTTATTTTTATTTTTTGAAACAGGGTCTTGCTAGATAAGAGTCTCACTACTCGAGAGGGTGACCTTGGACCCGTGATCCTCCGGTCTCATCCTAGCAAGTATGAGGATTACAGCTGTGCTGCACCTTACCTACCTGAAGCTCCCTCCTTTCAGTAGCCAGCAGTTTTGTTTACTCTTCTACAGGTCTCCTTTCCTGACACCTAGCTCAAGCAGTAAGTGGGCTGGCTGTTTTTCAATTCTTGATCTCCTTTGTTATTCTTGGTTCTCCTTTTCTTCTTTTCTGTCTGTCCTTCTCATGCTCACATTTTAACTCTTGTTTCCTCCTTCTTTCACTTCTTTTCCCTTATGTTATCCTCTTTCTATCTTTTCCATGTAAAATGTCTGCTTTTAACCTTTCCGTGTAGTTTTTGTTCTATTTCTGGTTTTGCCATTTATTTATTTACTTTTTAACCTTTCACCCTGGTGGCACTTCTTACTTATCCACTCTCTTTAAACTTGAGTCCTATACCTTTTCTTTCTCAGAGTCTTGCCTTCTGAATACCAGGCATAGTTTTATGCATCCGAATGTCCCTTTGCAGGCAAGGAGGATATAACAATAGAAAAAACAAGTATATAGCATTCAGGATTACAGAAACAGAGTCCATTCCAAGTATTAATTCGTTGTTTCCACAACTTTATAAGACTGTAATTGTCTACATTCTGCAGATGAGAAAATGTTTACATAGATTCCAAAATGTGTCAAAGGAAGCCTGGTGTGGTGGCACACGCTTGAAATTCCAGTACTTGGGAAGCTGAGACAGGAGGATTGCAGGTTCCACACCAGTCTCAGCTGCTTAGTGAGGACCTTTGCAACTTAGTGAGACCCTATTTCAAAATAAAGAATAAAAAATAGGGCTGGGGATGTAACTTGGAGTTAGAATGCCCCTGGGTTCAATCTCTAGTACAGAAAAAAAAAAAAAAAAAAGTGTCAAAGTTTCGAGAGCAGCAAGACTTAAGCCCAGTGTGCTCCAAAGTCTAGGCCCTTGATGTGACCATCTGTTAATTATCTGCTTTGGGGAGGGGATTCTGATGACCAGTGTATGGATGTACATTTGTTGTTGTTGGTATGTGTGGCAGGAGTGGTTTGCAAGAGAGATGGGGAAGGGAGAGATGTCAGCATTGGAGCTGATAGAGGATGGAGAAGATCTGACAAAAAGAAGACTGGCAAGCCAGGCGTGGTAACACACGCTTGTAATCCCAGCATTTGGGAGGCTGAGACCAGAGAATCCGGGTTCTCTGCCAGCCTCACCTGCTTAGTGAGGCACTCTGCAACTTAGTGAGACCCTGTTTAAAAATAAAGAATAAAAAAAATAGGGCTGGGGGTGTAGCTCGAAGGTGGAACACCCCTGCACCCCTGAGTTCAATCCCCAGTACCTCAAAAAAAAAAAAAAAAAAAAAAAAAAAAAAAGGCTGGCAGCTTTTTGGCATGTCAGTGAGTCATTCAGTTGGCATATAGCTCCATATTTATTGATTTGAGTCCAAATATCCAAATTAACTGTTATAATTTCATCCAGATGTACAGATGAAAGTGCAGTTTAGGAAAAGCTGATGGAGACTGGCCATTCACCATCCTAGCTGAGAAGCCACACTCTGATGTGCAGACTTCTGGTTAGTGAGAGGAAAATTTCACCTGTGGCAAAGTTAGACCAGGAAAACATTCCTCTGTCTGACAAAGGAACAGAAACTGGCCTGCCTTCTTTGACTATGTTTAAAAATAGATTGAGTCCTATCTTTTTAGGAAGGCTTAATGCCATCTTGCTGAAAGCCAAGAAGACACAAAATGAGCTCAAAGCCCCTTGGAGCTTGTATTTGAATAATTTTGTGATGCCTGCCTCCAATTAAAGATGCCCATCTTTCTCCTTTTCATAGGGGAGGGGAAGCTGCTTCCTTGGCTTTTCTTTGGTTAGGTAGGGAAATCACCACCTGTGGAGACTAACGAGAAGGAATGTTTAGCCCAGGTTTTTCTCTGCTGAAGAGAAACTGAACTCTTCTAAAAGGATTAGAGTTCCGTTGGGAATAGAGGTTTTCTGCTTCTTTAAGGCTCTCCAAGCCCTCGTACTCTTCTGGGGAAGGTGACTGGTGGGTGTTTGGGGACCCCAGGTCTGATCCAAACTAACTGTGTGCATCTTCCATGACCTTAAAGGTCCATCCTCTGCTAATGGTGTGGCGTCTCCTGCCTGTGATGCCATGATTCTATGAAAATAGCTTATGGGGGGGAGGGGGAGTAGATGCCATTTATTTTTTCTTTGCAGTGCTGGAATGGAACCCAGGACTTCTTGCATGCCAGGCAAGTGCTCTACCACTGAGCTAGAGCTCGCATGCCTTTCTAATCTTAACCACCTCTGCTTTGGACAGAATTCACAGCTCTTTTACATCACTTTACATCAAACAGGGGATTAAGCCTGTTAAACAGAGAACATAAAGCTCTAAAAAAGTTTTGGGCTGATGCTAAAAATCAGAGCCTGGGAGGAGAGGTAGGGTGGTAGGAATTCCTTCTCCTGGCTTGGACACCTGCTGTCAGAGGAGAAGGTTTAATGCTGGCATGGACACCACAGAAAGGAAGATACCTCTGAGAAAGGACCTTAGGAGGGAGGGAAACCCCACTGCTACTCACCAGAAACCAAGCATGACTTTAAAATATTGAAGATGTTATCAGAGTGTGGTGGGGCATGCTTGTAATCCCAGTATTTAGGAGGCTGAGACAGGAGGATCAAGGGTTTGAGGCCAGCCTCAGCAATGTAGTGAGATTTTATTTCAAAATAAAAAATAATAATAATAAAGGGCTGGGGGTATGCAAAGAGGTAGAGTGCCTGGCAGTACTCTGCGTGTGTGCGTGTGTGTGTGTGTGTGTGTGTGTGTGTGTGTGTGTATGAAAGTACCAGATTTACAATCCCAGAATAGATTAGGTTTCTCAATTGCATGCTCAGCATATTAGCAGTAGCAACGTAAGTGTCCCCTTTTAATTTGTAAAAGAACTTAAGTCATTGTAGACTACCAATTAATGTGTCTGTGCAGTAGTAAACATACACATGAATCATGTTTTATATTTATGTAACAACACTACTCAGGCCATCTATCCTCTTCTTAGTCTTTGCATTACCACCTAGGAATAGATATTATTAAGGCTAGGAAGTAAGTTATAATCTTACTGCAGTCACTTGTAATTTTGTATCAATGGGATTATACAAACACTCAAGCAGACTATCCCAAACTTAATGTGTTCTCAGTGTTCCTGGAGTTCTTAACACACAAAAGACAACTGAGAGCCATGCTTGAGACCACTGCAGGGGAATCCCCCTGGCCCTTTTGTCCCTAATCTGCCTGGTCCCTCCTGGTTGCCCATTTGCTTTTTATACGGATTGATGCTGATCATAAAAACACTGGAAAAGTAGAATGAGAAGAGGACATGCCCAGAAGGAGATGCATAAAGTGCTTTTTATCTGTGTTCTCCTGGATTGGCTGGGTAGTAGAACCCAAGAGAGGCTGCAGGAAGAAGGGACCTCTTAACCTCCCTGTTTTCCTTCTTATTGCTGATGAGAGTTCTTGGAAACAGCTTCAAAGAGAAACATGTTATGTAATGTGAAGCACACTCAAGTGGGAATAAGATGCACTAAACAGCCACTTTTCTTACCTACCCTTTCTGGGCTTCATAAGGTCCTGGGATCTTGTAAGTGCTAGGCATACTCTCTACCACTGAGCTATGGGCCCCCAGCCCCAGAGCTATCTGTTAGAGTCTATGACAGCAAGCTAGTTAAGGAGAACGGAACCTGCACATAGAATGAGAACTAATGGTCTAAGTTGGATTTGGTAGTTAAAATAAAAATTCATATATAATAATTACCCAAAATATAGTTCTGATGTAGACTGATAATTCCCACTCATAAGGAACCTGATGAAAATCTAGACCATGCACATCAGATTACAGCTGTATCCACGTCGAAATAACAGCAGCTCCAACAAACTAGATTTTTTTCACATAAAAGAAGTCAGGGGGTAAAGAGTCCAGAGGTGACTTGAGATAGCAATAGTGCCATTAGTGTCCCAGATTTCTGCTTTTCTGCTCCATTCTCTACCAGCTTCCATCCTCAAGATTGCCTCATGGTTATAAGATGGCTGCTGGAACGCCTGCAGGAATAATAAAAGGAGGCCTGCCAGCCGTGTAAGGTCTCTTTAAGGAGCTTTTCTTATAAGCCCCACACAATGGCTTCTGCTTACATCTTGTTGTCCAATCCTATTGCAAGGAGGCTAGAAATAGTTTTCTAGTTGAGGCTTCCCAGCAGCAGAGGTTCTTTTGTTAAAATGGAAGCAGAGAATGGACACGAGGCAGCTCCAGTCCCCTCTATGGCTGCGTGACTGAGGACGCCGCCTGCTCAGGTCCACTGCTGCTTTTTCATCAGCGGTTCTATTGTCTACCGGGCCGTGTGGGTTCACCATGTCCCTTTAGTATATTAGGGTATTCAACTCCAATTTCAGAAACTTCCCAGTCTTCCCATCTGCCGCTGCACAAACTTAACTAACTCCTTAAGCACATGGTCTTTAACATCTGTATTTTGAAGTTTTAATAATTGCAGAAATCTGTGTAGGGAGAAACATTAACAGGCATTGCTCGTCTTCCTTAGAATTTGAATCGCAGTGGCAGACTTTCTGGGAAATGAGTGCCTTTCCCCTTGGGTAGCAGCGCCTGTCCTCTGGCTGTCCTGTTTCAGAACCTGGTCCTTCTGCCCCTGGGGTTGAAGAGAAGTGCCCAGCAGAAAGGCACCTTCAGATCCCTCCCACCTGAAGGCAGCTAGGATTTTGCTCTTCTTGCATGCCTAACAGCATTTACGTAGAGTACAGCTGCTTTAGGTGAGAAGATAAGGAGGAAAGCTTTGTGGTAGAGTTGGATTCTGGCGTAGAAGGAAGATAGAGAAGATTAGGTGAGCACAGTAGAGGGGGGTGGGCAATCTCTAGCGTGGGGTTCAGGAGGTAAACACTGGAAGGAAACATCTTTGGAGCACTGTTGTTTTTATTTTGTGGTATTGAGGATTGATCTCAGGAGCATTCTACCTCTGAGTTACACCCCCAGCCCTTTTTATTATTTATTTTGAAACAGGGTCTTGCTAGGTTGCTGAGGCTAACCTCTAACCTGTGATCCTCCTGTCTCTGCCTCTCACATACTGGAGCACAGTAGAGCACTCAGGAATGAGGGCAGCTTACAAACATTATTTAGTTCCCTCAATCCCTGGTACTAGGCATCATTAACTCCACTTCACGGATGTGTAAATTCAGGTCCCCGAGCTAGGTGTGGAGTGGTGTTCCTGGTGTTTGAATTGGAATTCTGGTTGTATTTCCCCATAAAGACAACACATGAACAGGGCATGGTGGCGCACGCTTGTAATCCCAGCATTTGGGAGGCTGAGACCGGAGGATCCAGGTTCGAGGCCAGCCTCAGCTACTTAGTAAGGCACTCTGCAACTTAGTGAGACCCTGTTTCAAAATAAAGAATAAAAAATAGGGCTGGGGGTGTAGCTTGGAGGTAGAATGCCCCTGAGTTCAATCCCCAGTACCGCAAAAAAAAAAAAAAAAGACAACACATGGATAGAGGTTGTGATAGAGGTTGTGGTTAGCTCACTGAATAGAGTTGCCAAGCATCTGGGCATCCGCTATTCAATCTCATTCCTTAAACGAGTGTATGCTGAGCTTATGCACGCTGTGCACTGTGATGGGCATTAGGGATTCAGTATTGAACCTTGTCAACACGATGCCAAGCTAATGCGTGGGATTTCTCAAAGATAGCACTAAGAAAACCAAATAGTTGTCCTAAAGCTGTTTTATGCTAAAAGAAAAAAAGAAAAAGGCCTTCTCTTTGGTGCATTTGAGATGCACTTAGAATTCCACTTTTCTAGTAATGCACTTTTGAAATCATTCCTGAAAGTGTGTACTCAGTGGCCTCAGTTCATGGGGGAACCCTGTCCTATTGTAATCAAAGGACTACCAGGCAAGACAGGCATGGCAGCGCACCCTTGTAATCCCAATACCTGGGAGGCTGAGACAGGAGGATTGCAGGTTTGCCATCAGCCTCAGGAACTTAGTGAGGCCCTCCACAAATTAGTAAGACTCTATTTCAAAAATTAAAAAATAAAATAGGGCTGGGGGTGTAGCCCAGAGGTAGGATGTCCTTGGGTTCAATCCCAAGTACCACACACAAACAGAACAAAACAAAAACCAATGAACAGAAAGACTGGCAAAGAAAATGCTGGCTGCCTTGTTCCCTCAAGGTATCTGCACCTTCCACACACCTGCCCTCTCTTCGTCCTCACTCTCTCATGTCACTGACAGTGGTGGCTCAACAGCCAGCTCCTTCAGGCAGATAGGATTTTTTTTTCCTTTGTGGTACTGGGTATTTTGCCTCTGAGCTGCACCCCTACCCCAATTTTACTTTTTATTTTGAAACAGGATCTCACTAAGTTGCTGAGGCTGCCTGTGAACTTGGGATTCTCCTGTCTCAGGCTCCCAAGTACTGGAATTACAGGTGTGCTTCTCCACACCCGGCTCATATATGATTTTATATGCATCCAAACTGTTCTGTCTCTGGCGCTGCCACCTCTTGTAATCAGTATATGGTCTCCCCTCCTCATGGCTTAGTGTTTGGACTTTCTTTGATACTAACTTTGTTCTGTGGATTATAACTTGGTTTGTCTCCTCTGCCATGCCATCTGTAAATCTTGGCTAAGAACCTCCTGCCCATTCCTCGTCCCTCAACCCTCAGCCCTCAGCTTGCCCCCCCCCCCCCCCGGCTGCCTAGTCATTGTTCTAGCAGGTTCCTTCTAGGGGAGATATGGACAGGGTTGGGCTCAGCTCATTTCCTCAACTCCAGAGCAGGCTGGAGAAGTTTCTGAAAACAAGGTAACTCATTAAACTGGCCCAAAACTTCCAGAATGTAGATGTACACATGCTACAAAGGGCACCACTTCCTTACGTGTTTATACTTGACTCCCTTAGTTCTTCAGCTTCACTGTTTCCACCTGGAAAGGGGCCGTGGCTGGGCTGGCAATGAGGGACAGCCTGATGGCCACTCCCTTCCAGCTAGGTGAACTGAGTGGCAAATTTAGCAAGACTGCTTGGCCTTTGCGTGTGTGGCGGGGCAGGGGAGGGAGGAGTAGTATAGTGGGGCTTGAACCCAGGGGAATTCTACTTCCAAGCCACACCTCAGCCCTATTTTATTTTGAAATAGGGTCTCACTAAGGTGCTAAGGGTCTCCCTAAGTTGCAGAGGCTGGCCTCAAGCCTGCGATCTTCCTGTCTCAGCCTCTTAAGTACTGGGATTATAACCATGTGCCACCATACCGGCTCTGCCTGACCTTTAAATCCAATATTGGGTGGTCATTCTTACCCCCGTCATCTCCCACACTCATCCAATTAAAAACAATGTCCTGAGCCAGGCGTGGTGGCGCATGCTTGTAATCCCAGCATTCGGGAGGCTGAGACCGGAGGATCCAGATTCTCGGTCAGCCTCAGCTACCTAGTGAGGCACTCTGCAACTTAGTGAGACTTGGTTTCAAAATAAAGAATAAAAAATAGGGCTGGGGGTGTAGCTTGGAGGTAGAATGCCCCTGAGTTCAACCCCCAGTACCACAAAAAAATAAAATAAAAAATATAAACAATGTCCTGTAGAGTCTACCTCATAAATATATATTAAATCCATTCTCTTCATCCCCACTCCAGACCACGCTCCCAGAATCTCTCACCCTAAGTAGTGCAAGTGTTTCTTTGCTAATTATAAAAGTTGAGGTTTACTAGGGAAAACAGATACCACTCTAGGTATTTCAAGTAGGAGACTTAACAGAGGACATTAAAAGCTTTAGAAAGGCTGAGGTCACCAAAGTTGGGAAAAACTTCTGCTGACTTTCAGGAAATCTTGACAGATAGGAGAGTTGGGGGACCCTGAGTGCCAGTGAGCCCACCTGTCCGCCGTGCCGAAGAGGCTGACTTGCAGAAGCTTGCCTGGAAATCACTGTGAGCCTTTCGTCTGTACACATCCACACGGGAGAAAAATGAAGTGCCTCATCCACTTGCCACACTGTGCATGAGGGTCTCTCCCTGGCAGCATCTAAGGTGGAACCTGAGGGCAGTGTTATGGCTTAGATTTAAAATGCCCACAAAGCCTCATGTGTTAGGTGATGCAGCAGGATTCCGCGGCGGGGCACGACTGGAGGAGGTGGGTCACTGAGTGCATGGCCTTGGGACTATATATGTCCCTAGTCCACTCTTCTCCCTCTCTCCTTTTCTCTACCATGCGCCCTGCCACTGTGGTTTCTACCTTGGAGCAGGCCAGCCGTGGACTAACATGTCTGAAACCACGAATCCCAATGAAACTTCCTTTTTCTAAGTTGTGCTCGTCAGAGAAGGCTTCTTGGAGAAAGTAGTGTTTCAGATGATGGATGAGTAGGAGGAAGAGGGTCAAAGGCAGTTGGGTGAGGGGGAAGTATTCCAGTTAGTTGGAACAGCATAAGTGAAGGACTTGAGATAGGAAGAACAGGCCATGTTAAACGAAATTGGAAAGAAAGCTCGTGCACTGAAGTATAGAAAGAGAGGAAGAGAAATGAGAGATGAGGCTGAAGATGTAGATAGCTAAAGGACATACAACAGCTTTCAGGACACTGAAGAGTTTTTTTTAACTTAATGGAAATAGGATGCTATTACAGAGATCATGGACATAAAAATTGTTCTGGCTAGACTATAGTGAATACAGGTGTGGTGGAGAGAGAAGGTACGCATGTACAGTGGACACAGAGTATGAGAAATCTGCTCTCAATAAAACACCAGCTCCACTGTCATCTATATCTGTCCTCATCACAGGAGAGAAGCTTAGGACCACACTGTCCAGAATCCCTTGTACTTTAGTTGGTTTTTGCAGAGCTGTGACCAAAATATCCGATAAGCACTGGGGCTGTGCTCCGGAAGTGTAGTCTGATCTTGCAACCCCTTGAGCAGGAAAAGCTGTGCTACACTTCTGAATACATAATAAGGAAGGTGGAGATTCTGTGTTTGTGCAGGCGTAAGTGCCAGGTGTAAATGCAGAGTTGATTTGGAGATGAGGGTCAAAATGTCCTGAGCCTATTTCCAACCTGCCGGAAGCATGACAGACCACCTCAAGAATGGTTCCGCATCAGTAACACATCGTCCAGGCCTGGTCCCGCCGCCTGCATCCTGCTCCAGCTCTTTTGTCCGCATGGATCCCTCACTTCTTGCCCACCAGCTTGGCATTCTGAAGGATTGGCTTCGCTGGCTCTCAACCCTCCCACTTTGTTCCTGAGTCTGAGGCTTGACTCCTACATCCTGGCACAGTGCTTGTTTCTTTCTGCACTCCTGGTAACCAAACTCATTGGCTCTGTCCCAGGACCCCCTCCTGTGATCCACTCAGCCCAGAAGACCTGGAAAAACAGCTCGCTGTGCCAAACTCTACGCCCCCTCCCCACTCTTGGGCTTTGAGAGCCACGCCCTGCATGTTACCTCACCAGGCCCTGGTCTTTGGAGCACCTGTGGAATTCAACTGGCTCAGCTCCAGCCCCTGAAATCTCTCCACCTTGCTAATGTGCACTGTGAAAAGAGGCAAAAGTTCTGTGCGTGAGAAATGCCAACTTACCAATCCTGTCAGGGAGGGCACTGGCAGAGCTAACCACTTTCTGAGCATAGAGCATGTCCATCCTGGCACAGTGACCAACAGTGATTCCAGAGACACAGGCCTAACCCCAACAGCTATTCCCATCACTTCACTGAAGGCCCTGCCAGGGTCTCCTGCTGTGTCAGGAGCACTTTCTAATCCTTCCTTCGCTCAACTTTCTAATTTTCACATGCTTGGTGGGTCTGAGAAGTCAGTACTCAATACCCCAAGCACAGTGAGGGTGGCCCTGCCCCCAGAAGCCACTCCCTTTGGAAGCTCCCTTGTAACTATAATTCTTTTGTCTAACATTTCTACTGTTTGAATGATTCATAAGACTTCAGTGTCTGTCTTCACCATTAGTTTGTAAACTTCACCAAGATGGACACCTGAGCTGTTTACTTCTGCATGCCCCATGCTTAGGGCTACGTCGAGCACAGATCAGAAACACAGCTGTTCCTTGAATGACTCCCAAAGGTGTCAGGTAAAGTCATCTATGAACTGAAGGTGGTTTTCTTCCAGGAAAACGCTCAAGTGACAAGTCATAGCCAAGCCATGTAACATGTGCAGGGTCCCCAGACCTGTTAGAAGGAAGGAATATAATATTGGCGTTCATCCTCCCATCCACGATGAGGGCTTTCATGCATTATTGTGTCTCCCGGGTTCCTAGACCAGCTCTAGACATGTACAGTGGACATGGGGAATGAGAAAGCTGCTCTCAACAAAACAGCGGCTCCACTGTCATCTACATCTGTCCTTATCACAGGAGAGATGCTTAGGACCACACTGTCCAGAATCTCTTGTATTTTAGTCGGTTTTTGGATGGCTCTGACCAAACTATCTGAGGAGGATGCAGGAGGCGGGACCAGGCCTGGACGATGCGTTACTGATGCCAAGCCATGCTCGGCGTGGTTGGAGATAGGCTCAGGGCACTTTGACCTTCATCCCCAAATCAATTTCGCATTTACACTTGGCACTTATGCCTGCACAAACACAGAATCCCCATTTTCCTAATTATGTATTCCAGAAGGGTAGTATGGCTTTTCCTGCTCAAGGGGTTGCAAGATCAGGCTATATGTCTGTATCAGTGATAGCCAGCCCAGTGTTAGGCCTGGTTCTGAGTCCACACCTGCTCAACAGTGGTGCCCCGGCAGTGCTTATCTGGCAGTCACAATTCTGGGTTTATTTTTTTGGATAATGACAATAATGATTTTTTTCTGGGACCTATGTTTTTTATTGTATTTTAGAAATTCTGCTTCAGACATATTGATGGTAAAGAAATAGACACATCACATATTTCTTTGTTTCATATCATTTTAAGTTGCTGCATATGGTGGCAGATCCCTATGGGCTCAGGCTTTGTGATCAGAATGACCCAGATTCAAATGCTGTTTTCCCCTGAGTAGCTGAGTGACCCTGGGATGATTATTAATGAGTCGGCTTTCTCCAGTGTGGACACAGAGATAGCAGTGTGTCCCTCTGCTTGTTGTGTGGGTCTGTGACAATGCATGGAGAACATCTGCAGGATAGTAGATGTGCAATAAATGGTGGCTATTATTTTCCCCACTTGAGCTACCCGGGTGAAACTATGGGTGGCACAGCAAACATGGATGTTGGAAAATAATGGACGGATTAAGTAGCATATTTTAAGTTCAAGAGATAAATCTATTGCTTTCAAATATCCTTTCCTTTACCAATAGGCGAATGATAATAAAACCAAAGGCCAGACCTATCAATGTGGTTTTTCCATTAATGAGATATAATTAACAGTCCCTGTATTTCATGTGCTGGTTGGAAATCGGCAACACCAGTCACAACTTTATGCTTTTAAATCATGCAACTCAGATAGCTCCTCTGAGAGGTCACACAGCTCCACATCTATGCATGAATGGGAGTGAGGGAAAGTCCTGTCAGTCTATCCTTTGTGGAAAGTTAAAGCCCATTCAAGTCTTAAATGAATGATATGGCTGAATTAAATTTCGGACTTTGTTAGCTGACCATAAAAGACATTTTGACTTCTTTTTATGGCAGCTATTCTAATAATAATGAAAAGCACATTGATAGTAGTTACTCTATACCATGCTTTCTTTTGGTGCTCTATAAATATTAACTCATTAAATTGCTCAATAAACCCTTTGAGATAGGTACTGTGATAATGTCCAATCAGAAAATGAGGAAATTGCCAGGTATAGTGGCACATACCTGTAATCCTAATACTTGGGAGGCTGAGATAGGAGGATCACAGGTTCGAGGTCAACCTCAGCCACTTAGCAAGACTCTCAGTAACTTAGTGAGGCTCTATTTCAAAATCCTTTAATCACTTGCCAATCTGTGGTTGCAATGAATTCACAAATGTAATTCCAGCATGACTGTTGGTTGATATTTTTGTTTATATTAGTGATTATGGTGCAAGTGAAACAGTGAAGTCCTGTGTTAAAATGTCACTCATTTGTCAATGATATGAGCAACTTCAGATAAAAATCAGATAAAAATGTTCACATTCTGGAAAAATATTTCCTCAGGTTTTTTTTGTTATCTGCAACACAATAACTATAGACATGACACATATTTAAGTGTAATCTATATGGCTAACAGTTTCTCTAACACTTTCTCAAAGTCTAAGAATCAACAAAATAATACATCAAACCCTAATTTGTAGTTGTTGCCTATTTCCATGCTGTAAAGACTTCCACCGTGACCAATTTCAAGCCACCAATGCAATGTCACTGACAGTGGAATTAGAAAAATGCAACAGACATACTAACCTCAAGAGCATAGGTAATAGTAAAATAACTAGGAACTCCTGGGTTTGAGTATGTATTACCTTTGTGTTAATAAAATACTATTTAATTTTAACTAAATACATTTTAATCTTAATTAATAAAATACAATTAAATTTTAGCTTATATAACTTAATTTCTAATAATGGGTAGTCTCAGAATTGGTCATCACAATTCCTGGAGGGGCTGTTCTTTGCCAGGACTAAGTACTATGACTATATATCTGAACGAGTCTTGTCAATATTTGAGTCTTCCAGAATATGCTCTTTCCCTCTTCCGTTTCTACTTTTCTCCTTGGATGACCTCATTTAGGCTCATTACTTAAATATCATCTTCATGTTGATGACTCCCAAATTTAGGCTTCCATCCCTATTTTCTAGTTCAAGCTCCAGAGTCGTAAAACTAACTTCCTGCTTGGTAACTCCCCTTGAATGGCATATAGTTATTTTAAACTTGACATAGCTATTCTAGCCTGATACGTTTAATGTCCATCTTCTCTCCCCAACCCATTCGCTCTTTCTCTTGTCTTCACCTCATGTACCATGCACTGACCAATTGAGTCCCAGTGTGGTTCTTCTCTTTCGTCAGTATTCTACATCCGATCCATCAGCAAGTTCTGTTCCCTTTATTTGAAAATAATTCCTGAATCTGGACATTCCTCACCATCTTCAAAGCTGTCATCCTTCTTAAAGCCACCATCTGCCTTTGGAACTACTGAGAGGTGACAACCTCCTGCCTCCACTCTCTCCTACATGGACATTTCACATGACACAAAGAAGGAACATGGCAGCCAATGTCACTCTTTTCTTTCAAATCTATATAGTAACTATTTATTGTCATTAGAACCAAGTCCACATTTTTCTGTATCTGTAGTAGGGGGGAATAATTTGTTTATGTCCCAATCATTGGAACCTGTGAATATGTGACCTTTCATGGCAAAAAGAACTCTGCAGATAGGTGTGAATTAAGGACCTCAAGATGATGACATTATCCCAGATTATCCAGGTGGGCACAAAGTCCTTAAAAGTGGAAGAATGAGGTAGAGAAGAGTTAAAGGGAGATGTAACTATGGAATCCTCAGGGAAATGCAACATTGCTGGCTTTCGAGATGGATGAAGGGAGTTGTAAATCCAGGCCCATGGTGCCTCCAGGAGCTGGAAAGAAAGGGAGTGGATTCTTCCCTTGAGCCCCCAAGAGGGAATGTTGTCCTGCCAATACCTTGATTTAAGGCCAGTGAGACCCATGCATAACTTCTAGCATTCAGAACTGTAAGGCAATACATTTGTGTTGTTTGTGGTAATTCATTAGGGCAGCAACAGAAAATGAATGCTATAGCTTCCATCTTCCTACAGGACCTGCTTCTTGTCAATCTCTATAATCCCATCTCTTCTCATCTCTCCCCTGTTCACTATGCTCTGTCCATCTATGCTTTGTTATGGTGGTCAACAAGCTGGATCCTTTCCTGGAGATTTGTGCCAGCTTTTCCTCTGCCATAGCTTTCTTCCCCAGATCCTGATGGAAGTGGCTATGCATCATTTGGATTTCCCAGATCTCCTCGAAGGGGCACAGCCACCTGCTCACTGTGTACTGTGTGTTGTATTTTCTGAATAGCTTGTATCAAACTCTGAAATTGACTTAATAATTTGTTCATCATCTTATACTTTCCTACCAGACACATGCCATTAAAATAGGAACTTCATGAAATCAGGGACCTAGTCTATCGAATTCGCACAGTGAGCACTCAGGGAATATTGTGGAAAAATGAGTGAAAAATGCCTGTGTGCCTTGCCTGAGGACATGCACGGTCTGTGGGAGAGAGAAGAGTCAAGCAGTGATTTCAGACCAGGGTAGTGAAGCTCATAAAAGGGACTCGTGTGGGGTGTTATGGGTGCCCAGAGGAAAAGCACTTTGGCAAGCTTTCTAGTAGTAATCATGGGCAAAATCTTGAAGATAAAATGGGAAAGCACAAAGCCAGATAAAAAGGAATAGGTGAGAGCCAGGTGTGGTGGCACACACTTGTAATCCCAGCATTTGGGAGGCTGAGACCAGAGGATCCGGGTTTGCGGCCAGCCTCAGCTGCTTAGTGAGGCACTCTGCAACTTAGTGAGACCCTGTTTCAAAATAAAGAATAAAACATTGGGCTGGGGGTATAGCTCGGAAGTAGAATGCCCCTGAGTTCAATAATCCCCAGTACCAAAAAAAAAAAAAAAAAAAAAAAAAAAAAGAAAGGAATGGGTGAGCCAGGCACAGTGGCACAAGCCTGTACTTGGAAGGCTGAGACAGGAGGATTGCAAGTCAAAGCCAGCCTCAGCAATTTAGCAAGGCTCTCAGCAACCTAGTGAGATTCTGTTTCTAAATAAAAATAAAGCCAGTCTGGGGGTATAGCTCAGAGGTAAGATGTCCCTGGGTTCAATCCCCAGTACCACAAAACAAAACAGAAAGGAGCAGGTGGGTGTCCAGGCAGAGGCTGTTGGAAGAGCATGGGCATAAAGGTGTGAAACAGAGTACAGAGACTTTAGGTGAACTGCAGGTGGCTGGGTTATTGGAGCCTAAAATAAAAGAAGACAGTGCCTCATTGCAGGGACTTGATTTACCAAGATCCCAAGATCCTTTTTTTTTTTTTTTTTTAACTTTTCCAGGTGGCATTGAGGAACCATTGAAGGATGTTAAGATGGGCCAGTTTTGCACTGTAAAATGTTTATTCCCATGACATTATTGATAATAGATTGAAAAGAGGCCAGATCACCAATAAAAGTACATCTATTTTTTTTTTAAAAAAAGATGATATATGGATTTATAAAAGAAAGAGAGAAAGCAAACTGGACACCAGTCAAAAGAAATGACATTGTCAAGATAAAAGACCCTGGAGCAAAAACAAGGAAGATGGAAAATGACGGGCAGACCTGAGAAGTATTTTAGATTCTACAGGAGAGAAGGAAGGACTAGGAGTGTCCCTTGGGGTTTGGCCTGGGTGGCTGGGCAGAGCACAGTGAGCACTGGAGGAGGCAGGAGATGACGTCAGTGTGGAGATCTGAGGAGCCACCGGTGGGGAGACATCTCAGGGCACTTGGATAGCTGAGTCTGAGGCTTGGTGGGTGAAATGAGCCTGGAGATTGAGATTTGAGATTTACTGTCAGAGGTGACGTGAGTGGCTGGGTGATTCATCATTAGAAGTAGGTGAAGGGTGAAATCCTGGGGGACACCAATTTTCATTCAATCAATGGTCCCCTAAGAATGGGACCAAGAAAGCATAGTCACAGAGGAAGGACAATCAGGAATGTGCCTTCACCCACAGGAGTGCCTGGTTCCTTCAAACTGCTTCTGTGACTTAGCATTTGTTACCGATGTCCTCTCGTCTAGATCCTCCCTCTCAAATAGTGTCTCTTGCTTGTCATTGAATCACCACCGCACATTATTTGTACCTTTTATGGAAACTGTCATGTTGCATATCTATTTATATCTATCTATATCCTATCTATCTTGGCCAAAATATGCCACTCTGACATAGTGTTTCTTGAAAGCAGGAACTATGACTTCATTGTTTGTAGTTCTCAGTAGAATATCATGCAAATATCACCTTTATGACAAATGAATTTGACCACTGAACACAGCAGATATTTTACAAAGTATCTTTGTGTGTATGTGTGTGTGTGTGTGTGTGTGTGTGTGTGTGTGTGTGTGTGTTACTAGGGATTAAACCCAGGGACATTCTACCTCTGAGCTATATCCCCAGCCCTATTTTATTTTTATTTTGAAACAGGTCTTGGTAGGTTGATGAACGTCTCACTACTTGATGATGCTGTCCTCAAACTTGTGATCCTCCTGTCTCAGCCTCCCAAGTACTGGGATTACAAGGGTGTGCCACTGCACCCAGCATTTATTTGTATTTTAAAAGGAAACAGTAATCATTTAGAAAACTAGAGGTGATACGAAATAGCTAAGCAAAAGATTTCTTCAAGGTAACACTGGTGTCTCATCTTGATATATTTGATCATTATGAGTTCCTATGTAATTACAATAGAGAATTATTTACTGAATCAGGATGATGTTCCAGACATTCTGTTAAGCACTCCATACACATGATTTTACTTCATCTTCGCAATAGCCTATGGGGTTGGCGTTATTCTCATTTTGCACATGGAAGAAAGGAATCTCAAAGAGGTTGAGTAATTTGACCAAGATCATGGTCAGTAAAAGGAGTAAGATTTAAAGCCAGACAGACAGCCTGGATATAGAGACAGTGGGGTTTTTTTTGTTTGTTTTTATTTTGTTTTGTTTTTGCAGTACTAGAGATTGAACCCAGGGACATTTTACCTCTGAACTATACCCCAAGCCCTATTTTTATTCTTTATTTTGAAACAGGGTCTCACTAAGTTTTTAAGGGCCTCACCAAGTAGCTGAGGCTGGCTGTGAACCTGCAATCCTCCTGTCTCAGCTTCCCACGTACTGGGATTACAAGCATGTGCTACCCACCATGCCTGGCTAGAGGCAGTGTTCTAAGTGCTTACGTGACATTAAGGACAAGTAGGGTGCAGGAGGGGCACTTTAGTGACCCGCAAATGGCTTTTGCTTACTTAATTGCCCATAATCAGGGATGCATTTTGAATGGTTAGAAATACCTGACATATCAGCATGTGAACCTAATAATTACCTTTTTTTGTGCTATGCCTTAAACAAAGATTTGCTGATTTAAACAAACACTAGTGTAAAATGAATTCATTCAGCAAGAGACTTAGAAAGCAGAACTTTGCCATGGTTTACAAAAATAACACACAATCAAATGTTGGCCTCCCTGCTGTAAGGCAGGAATGAGTGAATCTAATGGAATAAAGGACCCAGAAGAGCTCTCGGTGCCCAAATTAGGAGAATTTTAAGAGGTATTGTTACTGCAGCCCTGGTAGTAATAACCCATCTTTCCTGCTTCCTTAATGTTTGGCAACAAGGTGGGGAATGGTCTTCATTCCCAGCAGCCTGTTAAAATTGTAGCATGTAACATATAAATTGTGTCTCTCTCTTAGACAGTGAGCCCCTCAAGAGCGAAGCCTGGTTTTTCCATTATTCTGTATCAAATACAAAACAAGAGCAGGTGATGAATAGGATACAACCCTCAGCAATTATTGCAATCTCAGGCAGATATGAGCACCAGGGCAGCAGGGACTTTGCCTTTCTGCTTCTCCAAGACAGACCCTGGGCTCAGTAAATATTTGTTGAAAGAATAGATGGTTTTATAGTGTGCAGAAATTGTCTGGCAGGTGGGATGGATTCTCTACTACACCATTCTATTTCTAAGATCTGTGATTTTATTATTAATAGTCTAAATTCCTCTTAAAATTGTGAGCTGGTTACTTCATTCTCTGCCAGTGTGGTACAAACTCTATTCATTTTTAAGGTCACTTTTATAGGTTATTCGACATCACAATTAATTTGCTAATGTATAATCATTTCTATTGCACTGTATGGGAATGTTCTCAACAATTATTTTGATTAATTTAATATCAGAGTAAGTTTAAATGATTGACTACCCTGCTATATTATTGTAGAAAATAGACCAATGTGAGACACTGCTCACTCAAATCCATATTCAAATCCATGAATTGTACATGGTCTGTTTTCTAGTTTATTGAGAAAAACTAGAGTTGACATATCTCTCAAACCCTTGCCAGGTCTGCATTTGTATAATTGGAATGTCTCAGATGTCACTGGCCACAGAATGCCATTGTATTATTCAGGACTCCCCCCACTGCAAGAGACCAAGTTCAATGTAGCTGAAGCAGTGAAGGAAACTATAGGTCTGTGTCACCAACCAGAGGGAGGGCAAGAAGACAGGAACCACAGCTGTGCATATCTGTAGAGCCTCTCTGCAACTCTCATTTCAAGAACTTTATTCTCTCAAGCCAGTTTCTTCCTCAAGGTTAAAACTGAGGGGAGGCACACAGGGCTACAGCTTAGTAACCAAAGAGAAGGGTTGACCTTTCCTGTTTGGGTTCAAGCAAGGCTGGGGAAGGACTCTGGGAAGCCCCTCTTTGGGCATTGATCAATCCCTGTGTCCTAGAAACTGTGCTTCACCCAGCCTCAGTAACTGGCCTGTCCTTACGATGGGATGGGGTGAGATCTGTCCCCAAAGACTGAGGAAGAGTACAGGGCAGGGAACACAGGGCTGTCCACCACCCCCAGGACATTTACATGAGCACTCTACTGGCTTGGAGCTCCCAAGTCGTAGATGGCAGAAAGTTCTATAATATACACAGTATCTGTACATTAATGCTTCTGGGAATCCTCAGGAACCTCCAAGTATCCAAGAGTTGGCCCTGGTTCTCCTTCTCTACTGTGGCTCCCACAGTCTCAGACATGTTCGTAAAACTCCTCTTAGGGGCAGGAATGGTGCCAGTACCACCAATGGCCTTGGATCAGGTGCTGGTGGAAGTGAGCAGCTGTATCATAGGACAGGACAGGAGTGCTGCCCCGGCTCTCTGCCAGGAGCCTGCTGTTCTCATTCTTGCTACCTACTGGTTAGTTCCTTCTGACTAGCACTTCTTAGGAGTTGGGATGGGGAATGCACAGTGAGATTTCTCGTGTCCCACGAGCTCATGGGCTGAGTCAGGACTTGGTACCCCTGCATGCTCGTCATGTTCACCCACTCGGAGACTGAAACTCTGTTCCTGTCCCTGCGTCTGCTGCTGCCCTCTCATCTTCACTTTTGGCTGCTAAGTCAGCTTCTTCTTGCTGTTGGCTAATCTGCAATGGTGGTGCTTTCCCTTGCATGCAGATAAGCAAGCACTTGCCACTCCCTTAAGAGAGAAGCAAGGAGAAAAGTTGGTGCCTTTTGACTTGGTGGAACCAAATGCTGCAGTTTTGATGGCTCAGGTTCTACAGGTCATACTGTATTCGTCAGCAACCAAATTACCCAATGAGAACAATGTAGAGGAGGGAAGATTCATTTTGGCTCATGGTGTCAGAGTCCATGGTTGGCCGACACTAAGACAGAAGCAACATGGCAGCAGGGAATGACAGAGGGGACAGCTATTAATCTCTTGGCAGCTGAGAAACAGAGAGAGCCAGAGGAAGGGACCAGGGACAGATATAGTCCCTAAGGCCACACCTTCAGTGATCTACCTCCTGCGTCCATACCCCACCTGCCTATATCGCCGCCCAGTAAGTCCATTCAAATGATTAATCCATCAATGGACTTATCCACTGATTCAGTTATTTTGTCTCTAAACACTTTCGCATTGCCAGTAGCTGAGCTTTTTGGGAGGACATTCCATATCCAAACTGTAATACATACTCCCACATTTCTCCAGATTCCATGGCCTACCAGGGTGGATGGATTGGGATGAGATAGGTGCCCTACCACTTTCCAAATTCTAGACAGATACATGACTAGACCAGTTACTTTGATTTTTAGGGTGAGTTCTTGGAGCAACCTCAATTTCACTCCCTTTCTAACCTCTACTGGGGTCATTTCAATTTAATAGGTATCAGGGACATTTATGCTCTTATACTGGACCACCCAGGAGAGAGTCTTTGATACCTGTTGATTTAGACATCTGCATAATTCCTTGAAATGCTTTCACTGAACTTAAGTACTAATAAGAACCACACTCTCACCACACACAACTACTGTCTTCTTAAACCATACAGAGTGAGTTAAAGCTAATGTACTGTTTGTAAGTTTTTTAAAAAATAATAGTTTTATGGATCTATAATTAAGATTAACCTACTTAAAGTGTACAATTAGTTTTTAGTATATTCCAGAGTTGTGCAAGTGTCACTATAATCAATCTTAGACTGTGTTCCTCACCTGAAAAAGAAACACTATAGCTAATGGCAGTCACTTCCCATTTTCCTGTCCTCCCCTCTCTCCAGTCCTAGGCAATCACCCATCTACTTTCTGTCTGTATGGAGCGGCCCACTCTGGACATTTCATGTCAGTGGAATCATACAATATGTTGCCCTTTATAACTGGCTATTTTCAAGGTTCATCTTTACTGCAACCTATAATAGTATTTAATTTTATTATTGCTAGATAATATTCCATTGTATGGAAATCATATTTATTTATCTATTCATCAGTTGATGGACATTTGGGTGATTCTCTTTGGGCTTGTTATGAATAATGTTGTAAACATTCATGTACAAGGCTTTATGCAGATGTAGGTTTTCAGTCCTCTTGGGTATGTATCTAGAAGTTGGATTGATGGGTTCTATGATAACCGAATTGCCAGACTGCTTTGAAAGTGGCTGCACCATGCATGTGAGTGTGTGTGTGTGTGTGTGTGTGTGTGTGTGTATGTGTGTGTGTGTGTGTGTGTGTTACTAGGAATTGAATCCAGGGAGATTCTACCTCTGAGCTGTATCTCTAGCCTTATTTTATCTTTTATTTTGAAAAAGGGTCTCACAACTCACTAAATTGCTAAAGCTGGCCTCGAACCTATGATCCTTCTATCTCAGCCTCCAAGTACTAGAATTACAGGTGTGTGCCACCACATACAGGTATAGCTGCCCTTTTGCACTCTAGCTTGAAGCACATCAGGGTTCCAATATCTTATAAGGAATGTTTTAACAGAGGGCACAATAAATGTTAAAGTGACGCATGTGGAGTCATGATTTACATTGAATTTACTAATGATCAGTTTAATAAGCTTTAAGCTTTCAAGATTTGATTGAAGCTAACAATTAATATTCAATATATATATTTTTATTCATAAACACAAGTTTATCCTATACATTAGAAAACATGAACAAGAGGTATTAAATGCACCCTACCTGAAAAAACATTTCAAGTAGGTAGGTTTAACTCTTTACCCATGTTAGTCTTTAAAACATAGGTAGCTAGGCATGGTGGCACATGCCTGTAATCTTATTACTTGGGAGGCAGAGGCAGGAGGACTTCAGGTTTGAGGACAGCCTCAACAACATAGTAAGACCCTCAGCAACCTAGTGAGACCCTGTTCCAAAAACAAAAAATAAAAAAGAGCTGACAGTGTGACTTGTAGGTAGAATGCCTCTGGATTCAATCCCTAGAAAAACAGACACACACACACACACACACACACACACACACACACACAGAGACAGAGAGAAAGAAGAGAGGAGAGAGAGGAAATTAAGTAAATTAGTAAATACAAATGGGCAGGTGGGAATAGGGGTCTTGCTTAATTCTACCTTTTGGAAATATCCATTTATGAACCTTATTTCAGTCAGGACACCAATAACATAATAAAACAATATATAATGTAGCTAGGCTATGAAAAAATAAAAGCACAATAGTATTTACACATGACAGAAAGGCATGGAGATATTACTTCAAATACAACTTATTGCAGCACCACACATTTCTGTGTGCACAGAAACAACTATAAAAGATGCAGAGCCAGGCGTGGTGGTGCACACTTGGAATACCAGCATTTGGGAGGCTGAGACCAGAGGATCCGGGTTCTCGGCCAGCCTCAGCTATTTAGTGAGGCCCTCCGTAACTTAGTGAGACCCTGTTTCAAAAAAATAGGGCTGGGGGTATAGTTTGGTGGTAAAATGCCCCTGAGTTCAATCCCCAGTACCACAAAAAAAAAAAAAATAAATAAATAAATAAAAGGTGCAGGGCTTGTTTTCCCTCCACTGGTCCCTGGCAAGCCTGACAATGGAAGGCTCTTCAGGGAGCAAGTGCTTGCTTTTCATTCTGTCCCTGAATGAGTTTGGCAGAGCCACAGGCCATAGATAGGTAGGTAGACTGGTGCTGTTTCAAAGGCCTCCATATGGCTCTCAAAATGTATAGAGGGTGCATTTCGTATCTCTCTTTGCACTAATGGAATCTCCTTGTTTTTATTAGTACATATTATTTGTACAGAATAACGTGTTTCATTGTGGCATATTCATATACACATAAAAATATAATTTGAATCAGTTTTACTCCCTTAAGCCTCTCCCTCCTCCCAACCTCCCTCCACCTGATCCCCTTTCTCTACCCTAATGGTCTCTCTTTTGCTTTCAAGGCATCCCTATTTCCCCCTGTTGTTTTTTACATCACATCTAAGATAGACTTTTGGAATTTTAGAATGCATCTTAGTATATACTTAATGAGGCAATTACTTTATTTCACAAAATAGATACGGTCATGGAATTTTCAGACAATGGGTACGTTCCTTCTATAGTAGAGAATTCTATTACGTGAGTTTCTGTTGATGTAACGACTCAAAGATCTCACCTGTACATAAACCAGCATGGCACTGCGTTAGGGCCTCTGTGAGCAGGCCCCGGCTGCTTTGCCAGTCTCCTGCTATTTGTCGTGTCCCTGGCTGAGCTGAGCACAGAGTTATCTCCATAGCCACAAGTATTTCAGCCTCGCTTTGAGACTATGTTGGAGTGCCCCAGCTGCTTCCTCTGCTCTGGTTAGGCAGATTGGCCTGTGATTATGCTTTTGTTTTGGGCACTAGTGGGGAGGAGACCCTAAATTGATCCGAATAAGATCTAGATAGTGAATCAGCCTGTTGGATGCTTTAGAACTGGTGTGTGTGTGTGTGTGTGTGTGTGTGTGTGTGTGTGTGTGTGTGTGTTACTGAGGAGTAAACCCAGGGGCATTCTACCTCCAAGCTACAACCTCCTCCCCACCCAGCCCAATTTTATTTTTTTGTTTTTGTTTTTGAAAAAGGGTCTTGCTTGGTTGCTGAGAGTCTTGCTAAGTTGCTGAGGCTGGTCTTGAACCTGAAATCCTTCTGTCTCAGCCTTCCAAATATTGGATTACAGGCATGCAAAACCATGCCTGGCCTTAGAACTGACTTTTCAAAATAAAGATGAACCATGTGTGAGCCGGGCGTGGTGGCGCACGCTTGTAATCCCAGCATTTGGGAGGCTGAGACCGGAGGATCCGGGTTCTCGGCCAGCCTCAGCTACCTAGTGAGGCACTCCGCAACTTAGTGAGACCCTGTTTCAAAATAAAGAATAAAAAATAGGGCTGGGGGTACAGCTCGGAGGTAGAATGCCCCTGAGTTCAATCCCCAGTACCGCAAAAAAAAAAAAAAAAAAAAAAAGAACCATGTGGGCTTGTGTAATGATAATGAATGAACCAACACAGAGTAGATGTAAGTGAAAACTCTAAGGGTTGAAGCAAGCTATAGTTCCTCTGTTTAAGGTTTTATGATTTTGGCTTCTTGCATTTGATAACATTTAACTCAATATTACCTTGTCTCAAACATGGTTTCCTAAAACTATGTCTACATCAGGTGAAAACATGAGTTGAAAGACTATAACATTTTTTCTTCTGAAGAAATCTGCCTTCGTCATTATGAGATTCCCTCAGTTGTGTTTCTATGCGACATCTCCATTCAGAAATGTCCTGGAAATAAATGAAGACTTTACAGGAATCACAGTGAACAACATGCTATGCCTGCCCAATTGTTATTGGCTAATCGGATACAATTACAGTTCCCATCTGTATTGTCACACTCATGGTCTTGCTGGGTGCCCACACAAAGGCCTGGATTTTTTTTTAACTCAAAATTCTCTCTGTTCCCCATCAAGCATTACTCCTATTTAAGGTTCGCAGTTTGAAAAAGTTCAAGCCGTCTTGGATTTTTAATGTACTAGTAGATTTTTCTTCTGGAACATTTATCTTATGTGGAAAAGCACTTACTATAAATTAATAAATACAAGGCTTACTCTATATTTGATATGTATAAACTATTTTTAAATTAGCTTTAGATTTGATGCAGTTTATACATTCTACTTCAAATGTACCATGTCTACTTGCTTGTGTTGCTGTATTTGTAAATATTCAACAGAAATTCTCTTCATTATTCTCATGATGGGAAATCTTAATACCTTGTATTTTTATATATCTACCTACCACATAGTAATTGGTAACCATAGTAGTGATTCAGGGACCCTGGGAGAATAAGAGTTATTTTTGAAAATCATCTAAGAAAGGTCAAATTTGGTCTCTAACACTTTGAATATTCAGCTCATTTTATTTATTGTGAATGACAGTTGGACACCAGGCTTGACATCTTTTTCTAGCTCTGACCTTGAACAAGTTACTTACTCTTTCTTAGCCTCATTTCTCTCTTCTTGATAATTATATCTAACATACATTTTTTCCTGGAAATGGAACAAGTCAATAAATATGCATGTGTGGGACATAATTTATACTCAACACATGTTGCTTGTTGTCAATGACAGCAATTCCAATAACAATAACATTTGAGAAATATTATTCTATGTGGAATATACATTGCAATCCTTAGTAGCTAAGTAGTGGGATACCTATTACTCAATTACTATACCTTTCTTTATACAGTAAATACATGTAGGTGAGCACAGGCACATGCTCATATATACTGCATCTGAAGGTTTTAAGGGGAGAGTCTGAAGTTTAAAACCTTCTGTATCTGTATACATATATTCTTACGGTCAATACTTCCTCACATCTCCTAAAATGTAGGAAGAAACACGAGCGCATCACTATACTATATGGTGCATTGTCTCGAAATTGAAGACAATTCCAGCCAAGTAAGTACTGTCCTAACCTAGGGCACCCATGGTTTATGGCTCCTCTTGACTGTGTCAGGAAGGGCTCACGGCCAAGCTCACATTAGCCACATGAAAGGAAGTGCTTTGGAGAAAGCAGAAATGGATTTGACTCTGGGGCAGCACAAGGATGCTTTGTTTTGCCTACCCAAGCACACACAAAGCCCAGTCACTGCACCACATGACTATTCTGATACTGAGCAGCATATTTCAGTAAAAGTTCTGATATTGTCTATGTGACACCCTTCCAAATATGGCACCCTCACGTTTTAGTCTCATAACCAATTATAGTTTTATATAATAAAGGTATGATACCAGTTTGATTTTTTTTCATTTAAGCTAATTAGTTTATTTTCCCAGGATTGACTGTATCGTTTCTTTGTCTTATACATGCAGTTTAAGTATCTTTCAAAATGAACTTGCTCACAAGTATTTTTTAAAAGTCAAGTGAAAAGATATACTTTCAATTTTTGTGCAAATTCTTGTACATTTTTAATCTGGAGGGTCATCTGCATGATGATAATCTACTTGCCTACAAAAGCTGTGCTGCAGGAGACCCTTGAGCCCCCGAGGCTGAGAATACTTTGTGATAAGAGCACAGAAGGCCCAATGCCGTGAGCACTGGTGGGTTTTGGAGAGAGGCATGCGCCTTTGGGGTTTTTAGACTCTTCTTACAGTCTGGAAAGGGACAGTCATCACTGGGGTTTGTGATGCTTTCTGCATGAAGATAATATTGCCTATGGGAAAGTCAGAGTCAGGCCAAAATCCCTCCTGGGGTTTTGAAGTCTGAGGTCACTTGTTTGGCTCTGCTCACTAGAAAACTCAGGAATGCTATTCATCGGCCAGTGTGAGCAGTGCCTGAGAAATGACTTGCTGTAATGATCATTTCCAGAATTTTTTCCAAGATACAGAAATTCTTCTGCATTGTATTTCAGGTGCTGGAACGGAAAATCTTGGTGGGGTTTTCTGGCAGAGCTTAAAAAAATAAAGGGGCAAATGAATATTTAAAATATCCCCATGATTGTTCTTTCTCTTTAAGTGCTCTGTTATTCTTTTGAAAAAAAAATTTTTTTTTTTTTTTTTTGAAAAACAGTCATGCTATAACGCCAGCATGAGATCAGCTTTTGTTAAAATACCCAAGGAAAACCATCAAACATTATTAAATCACTTGGAGCTGCTAGAGAGAGTAAGGAAAATGAGGGAGATATGAGGATATGAGATATTTAGATTAGCACTAGCATTATTTCCTTCTCTAGACCTCTTCTCAACCTGTAAAAAAAAAAAAAAAAAAAAAAAAAAAAAAAAAAAAAAAAAAAAAAAAAAAAAAAAAAAAAAAAAAAAACACACTTTGTGTATTTCTCTTGCTGTTTCCAAGCATAACTGCTTTTTTAAAATCCTCAATCTAAGCTGCTGTTCAGAGGTATTCCTTCATGTAAAGTTTCCACTATGGCAGTGAAATCACCCCATTCGTTCACTACATATTAAGTACTTAGTGTGTGCGGGGAAAGTTCTTGGGATACATCGGTGACGGAGCGCAAGGCTTGCTGCCTTCGAGGGCTCATGTTTTAGGCTCACATTTTAGCTCACACAGAGAATCTAACTTTGTTATGCATCATAAGACTTAGCCTTCCGCATGCTTCAAAGATCCCTGTAGTCCAAGAGGGATGTCTATTGAATATTTCTTTTAACAGGGCTGCAAAATTCACTAATGAACTACACTCAGATGTGCAGAGCGTAAATAAATTTTTAACTTTTTCTATATCCAATCTAATCTTCCTCATGTGCTCCATTGTGGTAGGAAATGAATACAGAAAAAAAACGACTTTTTTTTTTTCTCATCCAAGGCAATGGTTTAAGCAATGCTTTTGGTAATGGTAGTATTTTAGATCAAAAAGAAAAGGGTGAGAAGAGAGGAGAAATGCCATATAAAACTTGAATAGTGGAAGGGTTTTTTCTCAATGTTGAATGCTATGCATAATTCAGTGACTACAGACACACACACTTCCAAGTCTAATTGGTATTATTAACATTTCCATCATCATCATCTTAACTCTAGACAATAAACAAAACAATAATTCAAGCCTTGATTTGTAGCATCTGCCTCCTTCTGTGGTATAAATACTCTCAACATGGCTGAGTTTGAGCTACCCACGTGATGTCATTGAACACAGAAAAGATGCACAACAAATGACCATTATGTCATATTAAAACCAACCAGATATGTAGCCATAAATAACCCCAGGATCACAGCTACCATTAAAAATGTAGTAAAAGCAAAATAATGAGGAAGTGATAAGTTTAAAGTATGTAGTACCTTTCCTTTTAATATAAGCTATTGGGTTGCCATTTTATATAATTTAATTTCTAAAGGTGGCTGGGTTTAACAATTAAAATATTTAACCATTTAACAGTTGGTTCTCACAAGCTACTATGTCAGGCCCAAACCATGGTAATCTAGTTTCCTCCTCCTCCTCCTCCTCCTCCTCCTCCTCCTCCTCC
>PVLC010006257.1:42500-70562 GCA_004027655.1 Graphiurus murinus | reverse complement strand
TATTGCCTCTATGATTTTGAGGTATGTTCCTTCTATTCCGATTCTCTGTAGTGCTTTTAGCATGAATGGGTGTTGGATCTTGTCAAAGGCTTTCTCAGCGTCAATTGAGATGATCATGTGATTTTTGTCTTTGAGTCTGTTTATGTGATGAATTACGTGTATTGTTTTTCGAATGTTGAACCAGCCTTGCATCCCTGGGTTGAACCCAACTTGGTCATGGTGTATAATTTTCTTGATGTGGCTTTGAATGCGCATTGCTAGTATCTTGTTTAGCAGTTTTGCATCTAAATTCATCAGTGATATAGGCCTATAGTTTTCTTTTCTTGAGCTGTCTTTATTTGGTTTTGGTATTAGTGTGATGTTGGCTTCATAGAATCAAAGATGAGAAAAAAATGGGATATTTTTAAAAGTGTTTTTCTTCATTTTTAATTTCTCAAGAATATTTCTAATTATCTAAAGAAAAAATAGTAGATATTCATTGTGTGTGTTTTTAAGAATATATAATTATAAACAGCACTAGAACACAAAAATGGTACGGAAGAATTGAGGAAGTATTTGAGAATGCAGTGCTTTAAAACCACTCCGGTACCCTTGAAGCAGTATCATATCACTTGAAAATGAAAGTTTGGTTAAGTAAAAATAAATATTTCTAATTCTAGGTCAATTAAAATATTAAGAAGGAGGTGAGGTAATGAATTAATAGTGGGGGATAAAATGAAATAAAATGAATAGCACAGTTAGCCTAAAATAAATCAGAAAACAAACAAATGAAACAAATACAAAAGAGCTGTCGATGTTTAAAATTAAATACAGCCATATGTATAACCACAATATATGTAGAGGATCTAAGCCCTCACATTAATAGCCATATTAAATATAGATTATCTAAACTCTCAGATTAAAAGATGTATTTTATCTGATAGAGAATGAAACAAAACCTACAATGAGATGAACAATACAATGTTTAAAATGCACTTTAAATATATAAAAATAAGGAAGTAAATGGATGTCAACTATAAATAGCATTTATCTTTAAAATATTACAGAAATTCTACTAAAAAAGAGATTCATTCTAAGCACACTTTGGCATTAACACTGACCGTATTCAGGGCCAAATAATAACAATAACTAAATAAAATATGAGCAATAATAAAAGCTACTCTTTTAATAAATAGCTATATAAAGAAATCAGATAAAATGAATATGTTTAAAGGGAATATATTTTTCTTTATTCAACTAAAAGGAATGCTGGAGCTGGGAATAGTGGTTCATGCCTGAGCAATTACCTCAAAATCAAATTTAAAAAAGGGAAGAGCTAGAGACAAAATTCAGTCGCATAGCACTTTCCAAGCATGCATGAATCTCCAGCACAGAAAAATCTAGTGCTTGTTTTCCTCATATCACTGATTAAAATATGTTGAGAAATAGATTTAAACTTTTTTTTAATCATCGTTTATGTTGGCGTAAGAAATAATAACACATAAATTCTGATTTTAAAGTATTCTTTCTATATGTGCACACTGTTATGGGAATGTAAATTAGTACAGCCAGTATAATATTCATCAAAAAGTTAAAAATGGAACTATCATATGATCCAACAATATCTCAGTACTGGGTATTTATCCAAAGCAAACACAATCAGTATGTCGAAGAAACATGTAAACTCCCTTCTTTATTGCAAGACTATAAACAACATCCAAGAAATGGTAGGTGTGTACATACACAGAATAGAATACTATTCAACAATAAAAATAAAATTCCATCATTTGAAGCAACATCGATTCAAGATAGATTGGAGTTCATTGTATAAGTGAAACACACCAGGCACAGAAAGACATGTACTGTAAGATCTCACTTATATGTGGAATATAAAAAATTTGGACTCATAAAAATTATGAGTGCAATGATGGTTACCAGAGGCTGGGGAGAATAGGTAGTGGTGAAAGGATGGAGAAAATAAAAATATATAAGAAATTCTTCCTGTCTAAAAAATTATACAGTTATGCAGTAAAACTTCAAAAATTCCTTTTTCCATTTCACTTTAAAAAAGTCACCTATATCTCCATGATAATTACTCTTAATGGCAGGTTGTTCATACTTGAATTGTTCCCTAAATTGTTCTATGTAATATTTATAAATGAGTGGTATGAAATTCAATATCATGACATCATTTGCTTTTGTACCAACTATATGTATTAGATTTTGGACAGTGCACATATACCTTATTTATTTTGTACAGTTGTATAGTATTCTTTAGAATAAAGGCTCTATTTTTCTTTAGCTATAAATCTCCAGATGATGGTGTCTAGTTTTTTGTTATGACTAATAATGAACTGGAGAGGCTTATCTATATTTTCTAGTGTTTATTTGTAAAGATTTTTGTTTGAGACATTACTAAAAGTGAGATTCTTATGCCAAATATTTATTTTAATATTTTAGTACATGTACCAAATTTCTCTCACTTCCAAAGAAATTGCACCATTATGTCTTCTTTCAATAATACATAAATATCTGTTTTCAAAGACTCTAGTCAATCCTAAAGTCATCATTTAGAATTATAATATGAGGGAAAGCCTTAGGAAAGAGAAGGGCGGAGTGGTCATAGTGTGGAAACTCACAAGTGAGATTTTTCTTGGGCTCCTATTGCAAACTAAGTTAGTGATTCTTAAAAGGGAATAAACTTGCCAGACTTGGTGGTGCATGCCTCTAATACCAGCTATTTGGGAGGCTGAGGTAGGAGGACTGAAAGTTCAAGGTCAGTGAGACTGTCTCAAAATAAAAGTAAAAAGGCCTGGAGATGTAGCTCAGTGGGAGAGTGCTTGCCTAACTTGAGTGAGGCTCTGGGTTTATACCCAAGTACCAAAAACCAATAATATAAAGCTGAATTTGATCTCTTTTAATTCGTGGGTGTTTTTTACATTTTTATTTTTAGTGATGCAATTGTTTGGAAATGAGAACATTTTCTCAGGCAGTGTAATTATTTGGTTTTTTTTGTGTGTACTTTTATTAGTGCATTGTAATTATACATCATAGTGAGGTTTAAAACGATAGAAAAATGCATGCATACAGCATATGGTATATTTCCTTCTACATTCCTCTCTGCAACCTCCTTCCTCTCTCTCTGTACATGTTAGTGAGATTGGTACTAGTACTTTCATATATGGTTATAGCATATTTTAACTATTTACTGTTTCAATAAAATATGTCAAATTAGCATGTTGCTGACATGTAGGACATACATGATATATATATATATATATATATATATATATATATATATATACAATGTAAGTAACTATATATATATAGTCATATATATATATATATAGTCAGATATATATATATATATATATATATATATATAGTTACTTACATTGTACAACATAATTCCATTATTCTTTGTGACAGTAGAAATATGGTTCTTAATGTTCCAGTGTATATGATCCCTTGAAGCACTTGTCCTGCATGTCATGTTGTCAAATCCCATTTACCTTTTGCATCACTTAGTTAGCTGAAAACCTGGGCTTGTGTTTTGGAAATCGAATAAGCCCCTCAACTCACCCATGAAAACCTGTCTTGAATTGACTGAACTATGCTGATATTGCTGCTTGTTTCATAGAGAAATATTGGGTTAAATAATAATAGTGCACTGGAACTAGTTTTGTTTTGAGTATTTGTGGGTGGGAGAGATATTCTTTGCAATCTGTCAGTTTTCTAGGTTT
Organism: Graphiurus murinus; assembly: GCA_004027655.1. Lineage (NCBI taxonomy): Eukaryota > Metazoa > Chordata > Mammalia > Rodentia > Gliridae > Graphiurus > Graphiurus murinus. The sequence continues at coordinate 66,840 of PVLC010006257.1, read as the reverse complement.
AAGAAAAATGATGTTCAGATTTACAAAAAGCTCTCTGCCAAAAACTCTCAGTTAAATAAAAGAGAAGAACACTGTTAATTATCAAAAGCATTGTTAACATCAACAGAGAATTCAAAGTAATGGGAAGTGGCAGAGGCTCAAAGTGCTTTTTGCAAAGATGTTGCAAAAAAGTGATGTTTTTGCATAGTTGTCGTGGCCCTAAAATTTGTATGGATACCATTACCTGGTCCCATATCATGATTATACTATAGTATATGGATGACAACATAACAAAATGAATCCCCGAATAATCACGGGGAAGTGGGAGTTGACCAAAGTATTTGAATGTCACAACATGTAGACTTCGGTCAGAAGCTGCTTCTCAATTGCATTAGCAGTGCTCTGTCTGCAGGAGTGGTTTGTATTTCAAGCCTGGGTCCATGCACTTAGGAAGCAATGGCAACCCAGCCCCGTCATGCAAGGACTTAGCTGTTATTCTCTGCCCAAAGACACCCACTCATTTCTAAGCATTCAGACTCATAATTTGGAGGAAAGAAATATAGATATTACTCAAAAATAATGCACAAGACTGACAGACTAATATATGTGCTGCAAGAAATGTAATTCTGAATGCCCAGGTTTCATTACAACCACATGCCTAGGGAGAAAATATATATATAAATTCAGTGAATCATTTGATACATGTCGTTTTCATATGAGAAAAAAAAAAAAAACTACAGATATCTATCCAACTCTGATTGTTATTGTGAATAGTTTAAGGGGAAAAGTAATCCATTTCAATTTTGAAACCATTTTGAAATGAAAATAGTTTGAAACCTATTTATTCTGCTGCAAAAGCTTTGTTTTACTAGTGTAGTCTTATTTCATTTGAAGAACTTATTGAGTGAATTGAATCAAGAAAACAATTATGTCATTTTGCATTTCTATACAATTCATTGAGAATGAGTGACTTAACTAAAATTTATAATTATGCCATACTTTGGATCTACTACCAAGGGGATTCTCCAGGATGAAGGATTACTCATTATGGTGTACTTTGCTGGGATCCAGCCCTTGAGACAGCGGGGTCGGAGGTCCCTCGACAAGTGGGGAATGAGACAAGGTCTTGAGAATATGCTCACACCAAACGTAGTGAAGAAGCATACCTGTTTTATTGTTTGTTAGTTGTCTTACACTATTTTTTTTGCAATGAGGCATATAGAACAGAAATTTATACAGACCTGTTTTTCAAAAGGTCATCCTCAACCAGTCAAGGTTACAATATGTATACAAAAATTCTTTTGTACATACAAATTCTTAAAAATACAACACATATATAAAAATTCTTTCCCATTAGTTAAAATCTTTACTATTTGTTTAGCCCCTTTAAGCAGTGTTCTTATCTTATTTCAGGTAGCTACACGGTTAATGTGTCCTGTAAAATTCCAGGGAGACCAGGTGGGAGTGGGCAAAAGAATATTTGTTGTAACTCTTTAGATAAACTTGCAAAGCCTGTTTCTAGACTAATGCTTGTAAGAGGTTAATGAATTGGGTTGTCTCCAGGCACTGCATTTTTTTCAGCTAAGAGATCAGTATCTGTCAGGCCACATGTTTCTAAGAAATTTTCCTTTATAATTAATGTAAAAGCAAAACTCAAAGCACCCAAAATTTCCAGAATATAATAATGCAAAGTGGGATATGCTACACATTCATTCTTTTGGAATTGTTTGCCTTGCAGGACTCCAGCAGACTGAGCCTTGCTCAAGATCTAGCTATTAAGGAGCTGTGGCAGTACTTTTTATCCATGCATGAGCTAGTGTTTTTCTCACAAATGTCTTTAAATGCAATGGCATATATTGTTGAGACTGACATTCTTATGCTACAGGGGGGCTAATTGTGTGTGGGTTTTGAGGTTGTTCTGTTTACATCACAACCAAAGTGAGTAGACAATAGTTCAGAGAGGACACAGTAAGATCAGAGGAATATTAGGGCTAAATTATTTGTTGAAAATCTGTTTCTTTGTTTATACCAGATGGAAGCAGATTTGGTCCTAAAATTCTCCTAGTCAACATGAACTCTCAGTATAAAATTCTGATGTTATATAAAAGATGTACTAGATATTAAACAGCAATTTGCTTTTATTCATTTCACCAGCCATGGCAATAGAAACCTGGGGTTCAATGAACATAAGAAGCCAAATGCACATTTTATTTTTCAAATGTATTAAAATATTCATAATGCAAATTTTGTGCCTTTTTTTTCCTCTGAAGCATATGCTTCCAAAATGTATGGCGTGCTTATTTAGCTGAAGTAAATCACAAACACAGTGTAATTATTTTTATCAATATATCTTTTTCCAGCAAATACCATTATAGTCTATAGAAAATAAACCAAGGCTTTATCTCAAGCAAAACTAAACAAACAAAACAAAATGAAAATAATGTAAAACTCAAGGTCCAAAGCTTCGGCAGATGCAGCTTCAGGTCTCCTATTCCCATCTTGCAATGATTTGCATTTGAATTGAATTTAGAATTTGACTGAGTGACAAGAAATCTAATAAGATCCTCCCCATATCAAAGAATTGTCAATTATATTAACACCATTATCAAATTTAAAATCTGAAAGTTTACAAAAGAGTATTCAATTGTGATTAAGATAAATGTGTTTCATTTTCAATAAAACAGTATTTGTGCTTATGAAAATACAGTATATGAGCAGTGGGAGCATCATAGAATACTACTAACAAAATATGGTATACTATTTCATCAACATGCAAAAAAGACTTTTAGTGATGAGCAAGGAAATAAGGCATAAACTTAAAAGACAAAGCAATTGGATCTTTAGAACTCATAAACATAATTGTTCATGAGCTTTCATAAAGAACAGTGAAATAATATCACATGATAGCTTTAGGGACCATAAAAATAGATGCTAGCTAATGTTAATCTAACACATGTAAGTATGTTTGAAGGTGTAACCAAAGGAGTGCTACTGATTCTGAAAGACCGTGAAAGCAGCAGTGCAAATCGCCAAGCAAAGGACAGGAAAACCAGGCAGACAGCAAAGCAGGCAGACAAGAAAAGTCTCCATGAGACCCAAGATACCACCATGTTGTGAGAAATCATTAGCTACAAGATGTTCATATCAGAAAATCCACAGTCCTAGTAAAATAATTGACATGGCTTAGTAAATCATCCAGAAGTTTCTTGCTATCTGTCTTTCTGCGTTCTGCCTCCCTACTTTCCTTTCTTCTATCCTTTTGTTAAAAAAAAAATTTGTAACAGTTTTCTAATTTACAGAAAAAAAATTGCACTTGGATAATACTTGGAGTTACCATATACTTCACACCCATTTCCCCCTATTATTTATACCTTACATAAGAATGGTGCATTTGGTAAAAGTTAATGAAATAATATTCATTCTGTAACACTAATTCATTCATTTAAAATAATAGTTTAGGTCGAGGTGTAGTAGTGTGTACTCGTAATCCCAGTATTTGGGATGATGAGACAGAAGGATTGCATGTTCATGGGACAGCCCCAGCAAAGTAGTCAGACTTTCAGAAAAGCACTGAGACTCTGCTTCAAGCAAACAAACAACAAAAAAAGATGGAGGTGTAGCTTGAAGGTAGAATACCCTAGGGTTTAATCCGCACACACCAATAATAATAATAAAATCATAGTTTATTCAGAGTTTCTTAGTTTTTATCCTAAGGTCACTTTTCTGTTTCTGGATCACATTCAGGAAACTTTATTTTATATAACATATATAAGAAAATATATGTATGCATTGCCAAGGGTAATGAACATAAGTATAAATATCTCGATATGTAACTATCTATAATTTAAGCTGCTCTGATAGAAAATGTGAATATCTGTGTCTACTCTGCTGTTTCTAATCAAAGGACAACAGTCTTATTCTAACTTCCTCTCTCATTTATCTGTTAGCTTCCTCTACAGCAATAAGAAGGTTGGGTCCCACCATCCTCCATCCATGGAATTGTTCAATTCTAATGAACATTTTTAATAGTAACATAATTGTTATCTATATTCAGTGAAAATGTATTCTAATTATCAAATACAGTGCTTATGCACAGTGTCCTTCACTGTAACCTTACAGACTCCATTCATTTCCAAAGTGATTTATGACATGACTCTGTTAACCCATTCCCACCAAACATACACTTCTGTGTGGTTGTTTCACACATTGAAGTACAGGTAGATGGTTTTGACATGTTTTCCATTTCATGGTAGGTTTCCTGAACTTCCTAAATTACTTTATTATTTTTAAATATTAAGTTATACTCTTTGTGCTTCAAGATTCTGCAGATTTTTACTCCTACATATAGCTCTCTTCATTGTCTTTCTTCTGCTCGCTCCTCCTCCTCCTCCTCATGCTCCTGCTACCCTCCTCCTTCCCATTCTCCCTGTCTTCCTTTCTTTCCTTCTTTTCTCCTTTTTTTCTTTGAACTCTCTTTCCCCTCCTTTCTTTCTTTTTTTTTTTGATATTTATACTTTCCTAGTTTGTATACTGAGTCTATCTATTGAGTTGGAGCTCTTGAGACATGCTAGAGGTAACACTAAATATTTTGTATACTAACTATTTAGTACTTTTTGGTGTTTTAAAAAAAATAATACCTTTGTTACCATTAGTATTATCTTCCTCATTTTATTTGAAGAAATTATTCCTACAGAAAATAGAGACAATGGACAGAAAAGGCAAACTAAGATATCATCTCCTGAGTTTGTAGGTACAAGGGATTCATTTAAGGAGCAATACAGAAAGATTTGGATTTCCTGCTGAGCAACTTATTGTTGGTGTGTGTGTGTGTGTGTGTGTGTGTGTGTGTGTGTTTGCACATATTGCTTCTTCCTTCACCCCCATACTAAATGGTATCCTTCAGGTTGGTGAAGAAGAGGAAATAATGTGAAAAGAATAATTCTTTGATGAATATGAGATGCCCGAAATCCTACAAGACATCTTAATAGAGGAGGAACAAAATACTAGAATCCATGGAAAAGTATGTGGATCCTGGAGTATCTGGTGATTCATGCCTGGTGGCCCTGGGGCAGGGAAGCAGCCAACATGCAGGAATCTCTGACCTCTGAATAAGAACAGAAGGCAGTAGAATTAGCTGCCTTGGCAGAAACTTCTAATATAATAAGAAGACATAATATCTCATTTCATAGTATGTCTAGAGATACAATATCTAAGTTCAATCATGTGGTTTATGGAATATTAACTTTATAGGTTACACCTACCAGATACTATAATGCCTCCTCCCATTCCAAAGAGAATATACAACACAGTAGTGCAAGACACGAGGGACCAGACCCAAGTCAGGAGAATGGCAGCTTAACAGCAGAGGGTGGTCCTGAGGGAAGTCTCAGGTGAGGCTTCAGTGAAATACAGCAGAGAACCCAGTGTGCTCACCACCCAGACCTCCAACCCACTGACACAGAGCAAGCCCAGGCCATGTTAATGAGATACCCTAGAAGAAGGATCAATTAGAGAAAGAACGGAAGATCAAAATGACAGAATCCTCACATCCACTGCATTTAATACTTTAAAATAAATGAATTTGACAGAGCCTACCTAGAAGTGATTAGAGCTTCTATTATCGTTAAAAGATGAAGACATGATACAAATTAAGTCGTTATATGAAAATCATGTTACATGCTGGCACATTTAAATTTGAGGTGTGTGGAAATGATACATCTACCTTTCCTCTGCCTTTGATAATGAAATTGTTCAATGTTTGCTCTATGTCTGGCGGTATGAATTCATTCTTTCTCGAGAGCTTGCTTTCCTTCTGTGTGCTTTGTGAAATGCTGACTGCATGTTTTTCCATTTCACCTTAGAAGAACTTATCTTTCCAACTTGAGTATTCTTTGTGTGTCTATGTGCATGCAGTGATGTTTCTTTGTCACACTGTGGCCAAGAGAAGGACGAAATCACGTTATCTCTGACAGAGAAAAGCACTTCCTTATTGAGGTGAGATCTGAAAATGGATCTCATACAGTGCAGCCGGGCTTCTCCTCCTACAGAAAAGAGGAGCTCTTTAACCAGTTCTACCTATTTTAGTAGCCATTAGTATTCTCCCTGAACAGACAATTGATCAAACTTTCTGTGTTTCCAGGTAAACAATATGTCTTAATTCCACATTGAATGTAGAACTGAATGTTATGTTTTAGGAGAGATTTTTAGATAAGCTGCTGTCTATGTTACACAGATTTCAAGTGAATTGGAAACACTGTAAAAAGATAATAGGATATAAATATTTTAATTTTAAAATGTAAGAACTTTCAGGTCTTAAAATTCAGTATTATCTTCATTATGAGTTAAAGTTTTAATTTACTTAAAAAATTAACCTAGAATTATAGAAAGCATATTATTTTAAGAAGGTTAATGGTTACCATGGTTTAAGCCCATCAAACTCTAATGGGAAATCTTAAAATCTAGAAATAATAATTTACATCATTTTTGTCAGCCTACAATGTTATTCCTAAATGAGGAACATGTTAAATACAAAAATCAGAGTGAAAATGTATGTATCATTTCTAATTTATTGTAAAATAGTTGTAAAAAGTAAATAACAGACCACAGTATGTGATCCTAACAAACTTTAAAAGAATGAATCAGGACTGGCTTTATTGCTACACATTTGTGCCCATGTAGCCTCATCACTGTCTACAAGAACTGCTTTTTATGTTTATTTTGAAGTACTAGAACCTGTGCTCATGCCTCTAGCCTGTGATCTTTTTTTCTTATTTAGTAATTCCCTGACATAGTTTCATGAAATACCGACGAGAAAGGAGACACTGATCTTCATTTACCGGTGCATTACAAAGCATCGGATATTTCTTTCCATGCAACAGACCAAGCTTGAACTCTTAATAAAAGCGCAATGATGATAGGGAATGAAGAACAATACAAAAATAACTTAAAATTATCACAGAAGCGTAGAGAATTCTGGGGATACTTTTTGAAACACTTTACTTTTGAATCTCACTCTTCTTTTAGAAAGGCAGAAGCAGCATGACACCCACCTGTGTTACCACAATTAGAAGAAATGTGTGCCTTTAATGCTAGACCAAAATAGCCCTAGACTCCAGGGGCAAGAAACTGGCTTCTGTCTCTTAGTCCCAGGATGAGCCAGGCCCCACAAAGCTGGGAGTGTGGCCATCCATTCCTACATGGGAGAACTGACACATAAGAGATGAATTTGAATATGTTCAGGGTGGTACCAACAATATGGTCCTACTACAGTTGGGTATCAGAAACTCAAGCAGTGGATACTAAACAATCTTAAATTTGATCATAAAGGCTCCATCTATTTGAGTCTGCAGAAAGTTCAGTTCAGTTCCATTTTTTTCCCTCAAAATATCTAAAAAAAGCTTGCCCCTCTGGCTAGCTTCCTATATCATGGAATGACATCTAATATTTACTTTTAGACAGGATTAAAGAGAAGTAAGTATGCAAAACTAAATAACTTTTTTTTCTGTATGTGGGTGTGACCACTGAGCAACACCTCAGCTCTTTTAATTTTTTATTTGAAACAGTGTCTCCCTAAGTTACCACATGCTTTGAACCTGTTATCCTCCTGTCTCAAAGTCCCAAGTACTGGGATTATATATGAGTGACAATGTACCAGGCTAAATCATAGGTTATTACTAAAACTTAGGCTACATTGTCTTCATCTACTTTACCACCAAATCCTAAGGTTTTTTTCTTGTTTATTTTCTGAAATTTTCTTGGCTCACATTGCCAAAAAACTAACCTGCAACAATAAATAATAACTATCTCCATCATTCCCCAAAATAGAGGAGTCTATTTTTAATATTATGAGTACTAGGCTTCCTACAGAACTTGACAGCATTCCAAAAATAATGCATTGGAAACAAAACTCTGTGTCAAACGATTTAATAATTTACTCACTTGGCCTTTGGATATGGTAAGTGATAACCCAGTTGACATTCCCTGGGGGCATTTTTTAAAGAGAAATATTGTTGGATAGAAAGGATCATTGCTTTCCCTATAATTCTACAAACTTTTTCTTATCCTCCTCAGGCAAACATAGCTTACTTGGTTACAGCCAAATGAAAAATCAATCTTTCTTTCTTTCTCTCTTTCTTTTTCTTTCTTCCCTTCACTTTATTCAATACTCTTTAATGATGTGCAGAATCACACTATCTTATTTTAGTATTGATTTGTCTTTGAAAAGTGTATGGTGAAGTTGCACAAAGAAGTATCTATATTTTGTAATTAAAATTTTGTCCAATCACTTATTATTGATATAATTTATCAGCCTGCTACTTTTTAAAATCAACTTTTTCATTTTTGTTAATAAACTTTTATTTGTAGTTTGCAACTATTCATCACATCGAGGTTTAGTGTGATAGAAACATACAGGTAAACAGCAACCCAGCACCTGGTGCATTTCCCTCTGAATATCGTCCTACTCCCTCCCCCTCTCGTTTCCTAATATTGAAGTTGGTATAAGATTGAAATTGGTATTGACAGCTTCATGAGTGTACATAGGATTGTTTGAACCATTTCTTTCATCAAGTCAGTGCTTTCTCCTCCTTACTTACCTCCCTTTCCAAATTCCTTCCCATTATTCTACTGGTATCTCTCCTCATTTATCTGAAGACTTTTGTTTCCTAGTTTATCTCTAGCTTCCACATGTGAGAGAAAATACATAACCCTTCACATTGTGAGACTGTCTAACCTTACTTAGCATAATATTGTTGCATTCAAGTCCATCCATTTTTTTTTTTTTTTTTTTTTTTTTTTACAAATGACATAACTTTGCTCTTCTTCATTGCTGAGTAGAATTCCATCATGTATATATAACACAGTTTCATAACCCAGTCACCTGTTTAGGAATACTTATGCTGATTCCACAATGTGGCTATTAAAAGTCACCTTTTTCTACTGTCCATAAATTTGTGTTTATCTTGTTTTCTGTTAAAACAGGACTTAATAAATTGAAAAGTATTTGATTTAATACAATGTGAAAAGTTGGAAGTAATTAACTTTGTTTTCTTGAGTGAGTACTGACAATTTAAATAAACAGTCTTAACCTCCCTTAATTTATTTATTTATTTTTATTTATTTATTTATTTATTTATTTATTTATTTATTTATTTTTGCAGTAGTGGGAATTGAACACAGGGGCATTCTATCTCCAAGCTACATCCCCAGCCCTATTTTTTATTCTTTATTTTGAAACAGGGTCTCACTAAGTTGCAGAGTGCCTCACTAGGTAGCTGAGGCTGGCCACAAACCTGGATCCTCCTGTCTCAGCCTCCCAAATGCTGGGATTACAAGCGTGCGCCACCAGGCCCGGCTTAACCTCCCTTTAAATGTGAAAAATTATAATAGACAGTCTATCTCATTTTTTTAAATCTGAAATTTGTAGAGATATCAACCCTGTGCTTTCTTACTACATTTGTTTCTATTTTTATTGTTCTGACAAGAAGAATACATTCTCATCTTCCCTCCTCAAATTAGAAAAACAATTACATCTATCACCACCATTTAACAAACATTCACAAAAATAAAACGCTAATAAAGAATGCATCTTTTGTTTTATTTTGTTTTGTCTGCATGTGTACATTTTCTCCAGCTGGTTCTCATTTTTACAACAAACATCTCTTTTTATTAACATGCATTAATTGTACACACTAAAGGGGTACAGTGTGATATTTTTATACATGCACATAGTATGCACTTATCAAAACCAACAACCACTTTTTCATTCTCCCCTATACCACACTTTTCCACATTCTAGTAATCACAATTCTAACTTCAAGTTTTAACGTAGGAGAAATATATGTGTCACTTGTCTTTCTGTGTCTGGATTATTTACTTAAGTTAATGTCCTCTAGTTCCAATCATTTTGCTTTGAATTCTATTCTTTATGGCTGAGTAACACTCCACTGTGTGTGAGTGTTCGTGTGTGGTGTGTGTGTGTGTGTGTGTGTGTGTGTGTGTGTGTGTGTGTTTGTGTGTGTGTGTGTGTTTTGTCCATTCATCAGTTGATGGGCATCTCATCTGACTCCATATCTTAGCTACAATGAATAGTCCTACAATAAATATGGGTGTGCACCAGTCTCTTTGGTATGCTGATATCATTTCTTTGAATTCAAATGTACCCAAAGTGGGACAAATGAATCATATGGTAGATCTATTTTTAGTACATTTTAGAAGCCATATAACTTTGTTGATCTATATCCCCAGTGATAATTTAAAGCCAAGATTAAAAAAAAGATTTTCAGTTGAACATCTAGAAGTCCTATATTATAATTAGTTTCAAATGTAGCTAAACTATAATATTGTCTTAACTATTATTTTTATTATTTTTATGTCTCAGTTAATTTTGTCTGAGCTCTAGTCTCAATTCTTCCCTTTGTACTTCACAAAAACTGCATTAACTATTGCGCTAATGTTTTTTCTTGTGTGTCATAAATGCTCAATCTCATCATTTTCACAATAAACCTATCTTTAACCCAACATCTCCCATTTACCTTGAAAGAAAACTACCAAGTATTCTTTATTACCTTTACATGACATTATTCATCAAAACACTTAAGTCCTTCCTGGATGGTCTAATTGATCCCTCAATCACAAACATAAATTGCTACATTAGGTTAACTTTTTCCACTTAGACATTGGATTTCAGCCTTTCTTATCTACACGATCGGAATTTCTTTTTTGTCAGTTACACCTTTCAATTAAACATTTTACTGGAAGAATTTGGTTTTTTCTCTTCTCATAATTCATCTCCTCCTTTCTTTACCCTCCAGTGTGAATTTGATCATATCACACTACTTCAATAGCTTGAATAAATCCTCATTTAAGACAGACTAAAATTGAGCTCTCTACCATTGTGTTCATACTGTTTCTTTTTAATCTACTATGCCCCCTAATGCCACTTACTAGAATTATTTAAAAATATGACTTATATTCACTAATTCCTTTGTTTTAGAGATATTCTTACACAAGATTCACACTTCTTTTTTTTTTTACTGGATTTGATTAAATAATTTTCTAAAAAATAGCATTGAATGATATTCATAAGTCCAGAAGGCATGCATTGCTAAATAGTTTACTATAATTTTTAATTTATTGTATCCTCAATTCAATATTATGAACAATTTCAGATCATAATCTGACTCTCAGCTTCTTTAGTTTATCTTCAAATTTCTCAGGTGTGGTAAACAAAAGTAATTTTGGAGTTCCCTTGAGAAAAAAATGGCATTAATATTCTTTGATATCTAAAATGTTTGATAAAAGCTGTGCACAGTGGCACATGCCTGTAATCTCAGTACTTGGGAGGTTGAGACAGAAGAATCACAGGTTCCAGGCCAGTCTCAGCAACTTAGTGAGACTCTGTTACAAAATAAAAGCTCAAAAGAGCCAAGAGTGCAGTTTGGAGGTAGAATGCCCCTGGGTTCAATTCCCAGCACATACACAAAAAAAGTTTGATAATGTTTGTTTTCTCTTCCAACTTTTTCTTACTGATCTGGGAGCCTGAGAAGTAGATTCCCACCATTCACATAATAGAAATAATACTATTTGCTTCGTTGTAATATATGGTGTGGTAAATTTAAAAATGTTCTTTAAAAACCTCATATTTTAATTTTTCACTCACTTCTGGGAGTTGTATAAAATTAGTTTGAAGAATAAAATGTTATGAACCACGTGGTATCTTATTCTCCTAGTGTTGGTCTATTAAATTCATCACTATGAAAGCAGGATGATAACACAGCACAGGACCAGAAATCTGGGATTTTTCTAGAGCTCCTAGAAACAGGGTTGTTATTGGCAAAAATTTTTTCTCTCAGAATTTTCAACTTATTAAATACTATGGATATTATTTATGTGGCAAAGGGAATTTTACAGATATAGTTATGGTTACTAATCCATTCATTTTAAAATAGGGTAATTATGTTGGATTATCTAGTTAGACCCAATGTAATTACTTGAATTATTAATGTCAGAGACTTTTTTTCCCTTATTGGAGACAAAAGAAGAAATGAAAATAGATTCTAAGTTTAGGAAGAAGTTAACCCCACATTGCTGGAGGGAAGGTACAGGAAAGTATAGATAGGGAAGACTGAGCTTGGGATCCAGAGCGTGGATTGTTCCTGGCTGACAAATAGCAAGAATTAGGTATTTCAGTTCTCTATGGACAAGGAACTGCATTTGGCCAACGATCTGAGTAAGTATGTAAGATGACTCTTCCCCAAGACCTCAAATAAGGAATCGAAATCTGGTGACACTTCAACTTTAGCTTTGTGAGACACTAAGTATGGGACTCAGTGGAGACCACTCAGACTTCTGATCTACACACGTTGATGGCAGGTGATAACTTTTGTTGTTTTAAATTGCTAAGAATATGGCAATTTTTAGGTAAGCAATAAAAAACATACACAGCATGGTCTCTCTTCCCTTATTCTTATGGTTTGCATCTGGGATGTCCCGAAAGACTCCTGTGTTGAAGGCTTGGTTCCCAAATGCAGCAATGCTCAGAGGAGGGTCTCTTGAGAAGTGATTGCATCATGAGGGCTTTGATCTCATCGGGGGACTAATCCAAAGATGGATTCATAATTTGTTGGCATTATGAGGAAGAGGTGGAGGGTACAGGAGGTGGGACCTGGTAGAAGGGAGGGGTCTTTGGGTCATGACCTTGAGGACCTTCTATTGTCCCTGGCTTTTTCCTATCCCTTTTACTCTCTCTACTTCCTTTAACATTGTAGCTTTCTTCTGATATACCTTTCTGCTATGATATTCTGCCTGACAGGGGCCCAGAGCAATGGGGGCAGCTGACCATGGACCGAAGCTTCAGAAACTATGAGCCAGAATTAAGCAATTCTCCTTTTAGTTGTTTATGTCAAGTATTTTGATCTTGAGAACGAAAAGCTAATGCACTTTGTGTTTCTATATTTCAAAATAACATTCATTTTTTTTTATGATCCAACTCAACTTCATACTTGATATTCCCAATCTGATGATTTGTTCCTATTACTAGTCCTGTGTACTTGTATAATAAATGTGTGCATTGTATTTCTCACTAAATTCTAATGTTAGAGATGGTGATTAATCATCTATTTCATTCATATAGCTACCCTTGTGGTCCCTAGCACAATGCTGTTACATCACAGCATCCAAGTACATGAGGTATTGAATTAAAATGTATTTATATATTTATTCATTTAGTCCTTCATTTTCTTCCAGGTTGTCTAGATATCTTCTTCATTTCATTTACTAATATGTATTTATTCTTTCACTTGTTTACTTTCTTTTTTTGTTTGTTGCTGTACTGGGTGTAGGACCCCAAGGCCTCATGTATTCTAAACAAGTTCTTTGCCACAATAATATATCAGTGGCCCCTTATTTACTATCATTTATCAAGAGTATGCTGTATACCAGACTGTGTTCATGAGGTGAAGCTAGTTATAACTCCAATAAGTTTCTACCAGGGAGAGTATAGGTTACCAGATTAGTGAAAATGATAATTTCACGGTGATAATCAGGTGGTATGGTTAAAAATAAGGAGAGAGTCCTTAATTGGGAGTAAGATCAGGCTTAAGAATTAATTAGGTACTGAGACAGGAAGGATTTTAAGGAGCCAGATATGTGGAGATCTGAGCAGAAAGACCTCTAGGCTCAGAGAAAAAGCATCACACAAAGTTGAGAAAAAGCTTGAATGCTCAAAGAAGACAAAGTATTCCTGAGTACTATACAGGCTTTATGCCAAAAAGAAGCTATGCCAGTCTTTTTCAGTTGATGTTAAAGGGAGCAATTGTTTCTGAGTTATCTTTGTGCCAACAAGGGCTGTAGTGTAGAGTGTATCTGGTACATGGATATATCCAATACAGACTTTGTTGAACTAATCTAGTTGACCTAGAAAATGAACCAAAGGAACCAAAAAACGTCAATTTATTGTACTATGCCTCTATCAGAGAGTTTTGTTATATAAACACTGAGTCCACATGGTTTTGTTTTACATAAGGAATTTCTGTTACATTTTTATTGTTTATTTTCACTAAGAATAAAAAATGATTAGGTCCTTATCAATATTCTATCTTCAAAATTGTTTTATAGTCACGTTTTTTCAAGAAGTTATCCCTCTATACCTAGTTATAAAAACATATTTTAATGTATTTGTGTTGTAATAATTAAGTAAAAATTATTTCAGTCTGAGTAGTTTTCTAGACTAAGTAGATTTTTTTTATTGATGATGGTCTTAAATTCCTTTATATATATATATCAGGCTGATAAACAAAGTACCCTTGGATCTTCTTTAAGCTCTACAAATGTGTGCTTCTTTGACCACATTTTAGCAACAAATTCCATTTTATCAGTATCTGTATATACACATGAAATCATAAAATTTCATTCTCACAATATGTAAAAGGGCTCTATTAGAGTGTTTAAAAGGCTTTTGAGAATCACAGATTTCAGTGATTCATATACAGTAAGAATTTCAACCTTTTTGAGTTATCTGTTCATTAATAAGTTATAGGACTAGAAATGCTTGATTACAAAATTGATATGAGAAACTCACATGTAGGCCATGTTTGACTATTTAAAATAACAAGAGTTCCACCAAAAAATTATCATTGTATTTGCATGGTCTGGCAGATCCAATCATAAGAATGTAAGGTAGTGATTGTTCACATACTTCTCTCCACTCTCTGTATGTCTTGTAATAATCTATTAACATATTCTGCCCAGAGCTTCCTTTTCCTATAAAGAATAATACTTTGACTTTGTTGTCAGAAAGCACCAGGGAAAAGGAATATAATGTTCCAAAAACTTAAACTAAGCAGATGATGTCATCCCCTTATTTGGTGACTGTCATATTTTCCTCTTAGAAATAGGCCATGGAACTTTTTACAAAATAATATTTATGGATTCTTCCTCTCCATCATTTGACCCTCTCTTGTTTGACATTAGAGAGAAGACACCCACTCTCTAATCCTCACTGCTTTACATTTACTATATTTCTGTCACTATGAAAACCTTTGTCTAAGTTTCAAGTTTCTCCTCTTCCATTTCCAGTGGGTAGAAGGGGAACCGTCTGTGCTCCTTGTGCTGAAATGCCAAGGCTTCACTCGGCACATCTGCTAACTGGGGACATATGGCATCTCACCCTGTCCTGGACTCGCTGCTTTAATTTTATTCTCAGATGATTTTTGCCTAAGCACTAAAACTTGCTCCGTATCAATTATTCAATAAATATATACAATAGGCTCAGCTAAATGGCAGCCCATCTTCATTGGTCCATGTTTGTATTTTCTTTTTTCTCCCTTGTTCATTTTTTCTTTGCCCTTTGTTATTAGCAAATGTAAGAGCCCTAATTTTTAGTTTTTTGGGGGGAAAGGCATAGGGGATTGAACCTTGGGCATTCTCTGAGTTGCAGCCCCAATCCTATTTATTTTGAAACTGGGTATTGATAAATTGCTGAGGCTGGTTCCAAACCTGTCATTCTCCTGTTTCAGGCTTTCAAGTACTGGGATTACAGGAGTCTGCCATCACACCCAGCTCTGTTTTTTAACTTTGAATCTTCCTGAAAATATGTACTATTTACTTTTTTGTTTCCTCTAAAATAAAATATTAGTACCATTTTTTCATTCTAAGTGTGAAGAAAGGGTTGCAGGTAATATTTTACTTTTCATTATTTTTATTTTTATTTTTTTGTGGTACTGGGGATTGAACCCAAGGGCATTCTACATCTGAACTAAACCACCAGTCATATTTTATTTTGAAACAGGGTCTCACTAAGTTGAGGAGAGCCTCACTAAGTAGCTGAGGCTGGTGGCGAACCCAGATCCTCTTGTCTTAGCTTCCCAAGTACTGGAATTACAAGCGTGGGCTACTATACCCAGCTTCAATATTACTTTTTTTTTTTTTTTTTTTTTTTTGCGGTACTGGGGGTGGAACTCAGGGGCGTTCTACCTTCGAGCTACACCCCCAGCCCTATTTTTTACTCTTTATTTTGAAACCGGGTCTCACTAAGTTGCGGAGTGCCTCACTAGGTAGCTGAGGCTGGCCGCGAACCCGGATCCTCTGGTCTCAGCCTCCCGAATGCTGGGATTACAAGCGTGCGCCACCACGCCCGGCCCCAATATTACTTTTTTAAATGGTTCACAATGTATTGTGTCTGCTAATGTCTGACCATTAATCATAAATTGTCAGCTGTCAAAAAGCCTACCACACAGTGAAAACAGACACTTGGACTCAACAAGAGCAGAGACAAGATTGCTAATATATATCAATGATTTTTTCTAATGTAAATGTAGATTGTCACTTCAGATCCTACAAGACCTGAGGCTTAGATATTACTTTATTGAAAATTATATTTGTATACAAAGTATATATATATATATATATGTATATATATATATATATTTGTAAATATATATGCACTGTGTGTGTGTGTGTGTGTGTGTGTGTGCGCGCGTGCACGTGCGCGCGTTTCTTAGGACTGAACCCAGGGGCATCCTACCTCTGAGTTATATCCCCAGCCCTATTTTATTTTTTTTTATTTGGAAACAGGGTCTGGCTAAGTTTAAGAGAAACTCACTAAACTGCTAAGACTATCTTTGAATCTGTTATTCTCCTGTCTCAGCCTCAAAAGTACTAGGCTTATAAGCCTGTGCCACCACATCCTGCTAGAAATAAATTTTCCAACTATAGATTAGGGTTTTGTTTGCTTGCTTGTTTGCTTGTATTTTTGTGCAACTGGAGATTGAACCCAGTGGCATTCTACCTCTGAGCTAAAACCCCATTTCTTTTATATTTTTATTTTGAAACAGAGTCTGACTAGGTTGATAAGAGTCTCACTACTTGCTGAGACTGTCCTCAAACCTGTGATCCTTCTGTCTCAGCTTCCCAAGTACTGAGATTATAGGTATGCAACACCATGCCTGGCTTAGTTTTTTTTTTTTTTAATTGATGCATTGTAATTATATATCATAGCGAGGTTCAGAGTAGTGCTAGAAACATACATGCATACAGCACTTGCATATTTCTCTTTGGGTCCCACCTGTCTTCCTCCTCTTCGCAACACATAATGCTAACATTGATATTGATAATTTCATATATGAAAAAAGATAATAGATATTTTAAAAATATTTTTCTTTTTGTAGTGCTTGGATGGAACTCAGTGCCTCAATTAAGCAAGTGCTATACCACTGAGATACATCTCCAGTGCCCCCCAAAATTTTATAAATAAAGAAAATGAATCATACTAATTTTTCACTTAATTATTTTATTTTGTTATTAGTTGTGCCTTTGTTAAGATCAATGACATGATTGTGGATCTATACCCTTGTACTGAAATCTTATGTCCAGGATACAAAAGTTTAAAGTAGTATACAATTTATGATTCATGATGCTTCTCAATTTATTTTTCTAATGAATGGGAACAATAATACTAATTATATATGTACAGTTAACATGTATATTGACTATTATTTTTCTAATAATTGGAGACAATAGTAATAGTTATATTTCTGTCTCCATGTATATATATGGAGAGAGAAAGTCATAAGCCACACAATGACATAATGGCATTTTGGTCAACAAGGATCACATACATGATTATGGTCTCATTAGAATATATGGAAGCTAGAAAATTATTATTTTCTAGCAACACAGCCATCACTCTGTTAAAATATACCAAGTATATATTTGGTATAAACAAATATATAATTATGTAAGTATATAATTCTTGATAATCATAATGAATAAGTATGTTACTGGTTTGAATGTGTACCATATTATACTTTTATCATTATTTTAGAACGTGCTTCTACTTATAAATAAAATACTGTAAAACAGTGTGTCCTGTTACACTGGCACAGATTCACATATCTCATGATTATTATGTCTCTTTACGTCTCAGTGAGTGATTGGACTATTCCTTCTGGTATTGTGTGAGTACACTGCATGATGGACACACAATAATGGAATTGCATAGAGGCATGTTTCTCAGAATGTCTCCTCATTGCTAAGTAACACATGACTCTGTGTGTCTAAACAATAGGAGTTAGCCAGGCGTGGTGGCGCACGCTTGTAATCCCAGCATTCGGGAGGCTGAGACCGGAGGATCTGGGTTCGAGGCCAGCCTCAGCTATCTAGTGAGGCACTCTGCAACTTAGTGAGACTTGGTTTCAAAATAAAGAATAAAAAATAGGGCTGGGGGTATAGCTCGGAGGTAGAATGCCCCTGAGTTCAATCCCCAGTACCGGAAAACAAAACAAAACAAAACAAAAAAACAATAGGAGTTGACCAGACCACGAGTGTGCTATTGAACAGTAGGATGACTACAGACAACAATAATGTTCCATATATCTAAAAAAACTAGGAGAAAAGATTTTGAGTGTTTTGACCACAGACAATAAATATTTGAGAGGAGGTATATCTTCATTCTGATTTAAACATTACATAATGTATGTGTATTGAAACATCACTTGGTACCGCATAAATATGAACACATTTTATGTTTCATTTTAAAACAAAAACGTATTTAAATTGAAAGTGCAAAAAAATAAATAGTAAAAGAATATATGACCTCATCAACACTGGGCTGATGAGAACAGCTGTTTCCTGGTTAGACGTGTTCTGTGCTTTAGGACCCTGCTGCTTGTGAGGCCACTTAGGGGTTGCATTGGAGAACACAGTAAGAGAGTACGGATCATTTGTGTCAAACTTTGTGGCAACAAGAGGTGAAGTGATCCTGGTTCCTAGTGAAGGAAGGGCTTATTTGAATAATTTTGTGGGCTTTACAGGGAATGCATTAGATAGCCCAAATGATAGGGGAACTAGCTGGGTAGAGAGTATATGATAAAATCTTTGGTTTGCAGAACATTATGAGTGATCAACAAATGTGCAAGGGAAGAATCAAGATTAGGGAGCAAGAGAAGTAAAGTTGCATTAGAATCCCAACAAAGTCTTCAACAATTATCCCATATTGATTCTATGTGACAGGAGATTTTAACACCTGCTCCAATAAATGTATGAATATGTATTACCCTAAGAAGAATGTGCCCTTGATCAGGTCAATCGTCTGTGTCTAAGGAAAACTCTAATGGAGTTGACAGCAGCCTGCTGACAGTACTTCCAACATCTGAGTACTCTTCACCATAGATTGATTACCTGGGTTATTTACTTGTAATGTACAATGAGTTCTAATTATTGTTGCTATCCTTATCACTTAAAATGCATGTAGATGAGAAATCACATGCTATTTTTAAAAATTTTCTATAAATACCTACACATGTGTTTACTAGATTTCAAATTATTTTCAGGCATTATGATGAAAGGTAGAAAATCAAGAGATAGTCTTTAAAGAAAGAAAAGAAAGATGAAAAAAATTAAAAAGGATCATAAGCTATCCTATGTCTATAAGGACATTAATTTATTAAAACTTAAAATTTTTGATGTTGTTGAGCTCCTGTCCTACCATTAAGAATTGATTGTACAATCTACATACTATGTGGGTGTCATGCCAAACACTCTTCAAAAAGTTTGGCATATTTTACATACTTAGTTTATAAAATGGGCTAATGGACCTACAAAGTGATACTTAAGCCTTTTGATCTGGGCATTACATTCTCAGTAAAGGTGATTTGGCTTTCTTAATAGATGCCGGCTCATTACATAACACCAAGCTGAGAAGTGTTGGTGTGTTTTTTTCTCATGCTCAGTGCTCTATTACAGCATCGTATTGACAGCAAAGGATCTCCTGCTGTGACAAGTATTGATCTGATTTTTCCTTTGAGACTCCTAACAAGCCAAACTGTAGCTTCCTAAAATATTCAGCTGGAGCAGAGGCTTGTCAGATCTATCAGTTAACCAGAAATTTACCTGTATTTTCCCATGAAAAAATAAAAC
Organism: Graphiurus murinus; assembly: GCA_004027655.1. Taxonomy (NCBI): domain Eukaryota; kingdom Metazoa; phylum Chordata; class Mammalia; order Rodentia; family Gliridae; genus Graphiurus; species Graphiurus murinus. The sequence goes on along the minus strand of PVLC010006257.1, from coordinate 46,947 downwards.
ACAATTAGTATTCTCCATGCATTCGGTGATTACGTAATTGTTTTATTAGGCAAATGAATGAATGATCCAAGAAGGGAAGCCAAGGTTCTTTTTTTGTTTCACTTAACTACAGATATAAATGTGTCTATGGAGAATAATTAATATTCTCATACATAATAAACTCACAAATATCTGCAAAATTGAGAAAACTACGTATTGTTGAATCTATCATGAAATGGTATTTTCATGCACAGTTTTGAATTTGTACTTACATGCAGAGATAGATTTGAAATTAAATAGCCTAATTAAAGATGTCTCTTATTTATTACTTGTGCAATGGTTTTATGAACACCATAAAAGTAGAGTGATTAAAATAATAGAAGATTTATCATGTTATTGACTTTAAATTTAGTTATGACATTAACTAAAGGAAGTTTACATTAATGATAGTGATAATATTTAAAATGCAATTATTAATGACAATATGTCTAAAGTTATTATAAAAGAGGAATACAAAAGACTGAAACTTTAGAATTAAGGTATTATATAACAAGTTAGCACAGATATATGGCCTGTTTAAAGAAAATAACAAGCTTCAAATGAATATTCCTTATTAAGTAATTGAATTCGAGTTATCTAAAACTCTAAAACAATACAGTATACTTTAAATTTGGTAACATCAACCTTCACTCTTATCTCTTGAAATGACAGTGTTTGTGTAACTAAATACATTCAATTCTTATTTAGGAATAAACTATTCAGAAGTTAATGCAACTAAACTTGGAAATGAAATAATATCAAATATATTATTTTATCCTTTCAGAGATAGCATTCTAAATCATACTATAAAAACAAATCTACTCTTAAGTACTCAAGAAAAAAATTTAAAAATTGACTACATGATGGTAAGTAAACACAACAAACATATAAAATAAATAAGTTTCCATTTAAATATTTTTTTGGAAACTATTTTCTTCTAGAGTTTAGATGTCAGAATGCCATAAACTGCCTTATCCTTAGAGAATAGTCTCTAAATTATTAATGTAATTTCATTAGAAATTATATATTATGCAATAAGTTTTTGTCCTTTGAAAAGAAACTTCCTATTATATGTACACATTTGTTGTAGAGACATCGTAACAAAAACATCAATTCAGCCGGGCATGGTGGCGCATGCTTTTAATCCCAGCATTTAGGAGGCTGAGACCGGAGAATCTGGGTTTGCGGCCAGCCTCAGCTACCTAGTGAGACACTCCACAACTTAGTGAGACTCGGTTTCAAAATAAAGAATAAAAAATAGGGCTGGGGGTATAGCTTGGAGGTAGAATGCCCCTGAGTTCAATCTCCAGTACCACAAAAAAAAAACAAAAAAAAACATCAATTCATCTTCATTCTAGGAGAAAAAGTCTTGGAGCATTTTCACTTAGTTGAGCAGTAAAAATTCTCAGAATATTTGTATGCTCTAATAAAATAATTCATAAATCCTTTTAATATTAGGGTTTTCATTCTAATTTTGATACCAAATTAGGATAAAATTACATGCATATCAAAGTCAAAAAGAAACCAAAAAAATCAATTTTTCTCTTTTTGGAGAATTCATAAAAAATAAACTTTTCATGTCAATCATTTAAACTAATATTAGATGCAAGAAATGGATGATGCTTCTATACAACTGGAAAATATTCACAGTGTCTCTTGTGAATTTTGGTTTTGGTGGTAAGTAAATTTCAAAAAGGAAACCACAGCCCGGAGTGGTGGCGCACCCTTGTAATTCCCGTACTTGGGAGGCTGAGACAGGAGGATCCCAGTTTACCGCCAGAGTATCAGCTACTTAGTGAGGCCCTCCACAACTTAATGAGACTGTTTCAAAATAAAGAATAAAAAATAGGGCCAGGGGTGTAGCTCAGAAGTAGAATGCCCCTGGGTTCAATCCACACTACTGCAAAAGAAAAAAAAAGGAAACCATGACCAAGGTATCCCCTTAGTTACTATAAAGATTGCAAATAACCCATATTTCAAGAAGGAAAACATAAGATTTATGCAATCAATTTGTGGGAAAGGTGTAATCCTTATATCAGGAAAAAATAGACTTTAGTAATTTTATACCATGAGTTGCATGAACTTGATCTAATGCAAATTTAACACGATGACTAATTTATAAGAACATGTGTAATTCTTTATATGTCTCATTTATTGAATATAGAAAAATTGGAAGCACTATTTTCAACTACTATCTGCCTGATTTTTCTAGTAATTCCTTGCTGATATTCATATTTCTCATTTGATAGAATTCCTAAATTTAATTTGTGGCTTTTGGTACATTTCTATTTTAATGCAAAACCTTGTGTAAGATTAGCAAATATTTTCATGTTAATAAATAAAAGCATTATTTATTTTGGAACAGAATCTTTTATAATAGTATTATATTGTGAACTGTTTTTTCATTTTATGTTGAGGGACATTTTGTAACTGTATTCCCTCTTCCTCTTGTCTCGTCTCTCTCTCTCATATATGTATATATGTATATATGATATATATGTACACATATATATATACATACATATCATATACATAGACACGCATATATATGTACACTCTAAAAGTTAGATGAAAGAATTCTATATATAGAATTCTTTTGATTTGTACACTAGAAAATGTCTCATGTCATTTGGAGATAAAACGAGATGAGAATTGATGCCTATCCCTGAAGTTAATTTATAAAATTATCAGCTTAGATATGTCATTATATAATGTGTGATCACAAGTAAAACCCATAATTTACTTTGTCTCTTTTCCTTCACCATTGCTTAATATACATATCTAAATTTGAATTTATTATTCTAATTAGTTAGATAACATTTATTTCTTGGCCTCAGATCTTTAATCTTTCTGCTTCAGCCTCCCAACTACTGGGATTACAGGCAGGCACTGCTATACTGTGTCAATTATTTGAAAATAATTTATATACACAACCTTAATTCCTAGTCACAACATATGTCACAATATGATGACATAAACACACATGTGTGTATGTTATGTGACATTGCCATGATTCCTAATTTTGTATTATAAAATTAAAAGGAATTTAGAAATAGAGGACATTCCAGTATAGTTATTGTGATAGTTAATCTCCATTGTCAACTTGACTGTACTGAGAGACACGTAGGATTATGTGACTTTGGGATATGTTGATAAGATGATTGGCCTGTGGAACAGCAGATTGAGGAGGAAGTCCTGCATTGAATATGGCTGGCAGTGTGAAATAGGCTGGGGCAGAGATGGAATAAAAATCAGAAGAAGGAGCATGCAGTGTGAAGGCATGTTTCTTTCTGGGTAGAGATAGGTCTGCTCTCTGCTGGGGATAAAAGACTTTAGGCCCTTCCTTTCCCAGCTGGAATCCCATGAACAATTCTCTGGTGATTTTAGTTTCTAACTCCAATTCAAATTATAAAAATAAAAAAAAAAAATGGAGAGAAAATTGCACTGCATTGTCAATAAAAATGTGATTTAAATCAAGGAAAATAAATGTGCAATATGTAACTGTACTTGTTTATAACCATTTTTCCTTTAATACTGAATTAATAGCATAAGCATTTCTTTTAATTTATAGTTTTTATTGTCATAAAACTGACTTTATTTGATTTATTTCCTCCTCATAAAATATATCTTTTTTATTTTATTTAAATTGAGAAATTATAATTGTATATATATGATATACGAAATTTATACAATGTTGAATAATTAAATCAAAAATAAAATTTTCCATTACCCTAAATACGTTTTCAAAATTATGAATAGTCCAATTAAAAATTTTTGGGGTCAAGCATCATGGCACATTCCTCTAATTCCAGTACTTGGGAAGTTAAGACATGAGGATCAAAGATTTGAGACCAGTCTCAGGAATTTAGTGAAGTCTTCAGCAATTTAGCAAGACCCTGTTTCAAAATAAAAATAAAATAGGTTTGGAGGGTGCTCCTGGATTCAACCCCCAGTATCACACACACACACACACACACACACACACACACACACACACACACACACATAAATATACATTATGTTTGTCGTCAGAATGTTTGATTTACTCTCAAGGATTTTGACATGTATAACTATTACTTTTATAACTGTATTCACCATACTGTGCATTGTATCTCATCTATCTCAAATTGCACCTGTATTGGATAATTGCTCACGTATTGATTTCCAAATTGTAAAAAGGCAGAGTCTGGGTGCTTCACAGGCACTCGGCAGGGGCAGCAGCTGTCACACTGCAGAGCTACCCTCTCCCTCTGCCCTTTGTCCTAGTATTAACCCATAGTAAAGCCTTTAGCCTTAAAAATATGTAGAGATGATTGAAAACACATGTCTGCCAGGCATGCTGCTTTTCTTCTCTTCCAGTTCTATTTCCTACTGACTTTGTAATAAAAGACTTTGTAAAAATTGCAATCAAGCTATTAGTTTTTTAATT